>VWYI01012920.1:11107-110510 GCA_013399455.1 Anthoscopus minutus | reverse complement strand
GGGATTTTCTCATCTGTGCACCCTGGGACAAACTAAGAATGACATGGCTCTGAATTTATTACTTCTCTGCAGCTCTTCTTATCACCTCTCTCATGTAGACAAATGCCAATATTTACAGGATGAAGTTCTTAATTGAAAACATTCACTGCCAGCTCATGCAGCCACCATACAGAGACTACTGCCTATACTACATGATATCAACAAAACCAGAGAACTTATGTCAAAATATTTTAATGATCTCCTAAGAAGCAAAACATGATGAATGTCACATATTGCCACCATCCTGAGATTGTGCTTTGCTACCATTAAACCAGCAGTAAGGAGTTTCTAAATTTTCCAGACAATTGTTACTTTGTATTTTACAAAATGACCACTCAGAATTTGTAAATGTAGCAATCATTGTGTGAAAAAATCACTCCCTTTTCTCCCCAAGTGCAAAATATTTCTCTATTGTAATAATGCAGTTTAATGCTCACAAAATCACATCAGATCAAATTGAACACCGAACTGCTGAGATACACACAAATTGTCTCCTTAGGATCATCACCCTGAAATTAAAACAATAAAATATGTTATTGGTATTTCTTGAATAGTAGAAAAACTGCTTGTTATTCTTAAAATAAGCCAATAGTTTAGTCTTCTGAGTATGCATTGCACCTTCTGCATCAGCTTTTTATCTGTATTTCAGGCTGTGAGTCTGTGAGATCTATTATACAGAATCACAGGCTCTCAGAAGTCTCCTGGCTAAGCTGGAATGCTCCTGCCTGGTCTAACTCGACCATCTGCTCTTTCTAAAGGAGAACTCCTTCATTTGAATACCCCCAGAACTGCTCACACTTACCCACCTGCTCCATGTTCTTCAGGCTTCCTGAGCTAAGCAAGGCTAGGTCTAGCCAGTATCTTCATGGGGACGCATTCATTGCTAATTTGAATATGGATATGTTCTAAATTATATTATGTTACTCATAGTTTGAAATCATCAGCAATTGCAATTATTCTGTTTCTTCAACAGGATGGTTCTGCTTTGGAAAACCAAAACAAAACCCTTCTATATATGTAAATACTTCTTCACTGGAATTGAAATCTAACATAAATTCTAATTTGATTTAATCTATATTTCTCTGATAGATATTCTGGTTTTAACTAAACCATAAACAATTTATCTTCACTTGTTTCATTACTGACATTATTCTTAACACATAAATTTCATTCACTGAATGTATGAGCAAAGTGGGTGCTTAAAAGCTGTACTGCAGGGGTTCTAAGGTAGAAAACCTTTCTTTCAATATCTAGCAATTTCACATTGGATAACGTTTGCCCAAGTCAAAAATAGTCTGCAACTTGGCTGCCTGACAAGAATCCAGAGGTGTCCTTATTTTATAATGTGGTATCATTTTGTTCAAGGTAATGAAAAGTGAACTGTAGGTTAGTTCTTATTTCTCCAGCTACACTGGGACACCGCAAACATAAAAGAATTTCAACAGAATTTAAGCTCACATTGACATTCTACAGTCATAAATAGGTTTATTTGTAACAGTATTTATCACTTACTCGGATTACAACAATTTTCAATATTAAAAAAATACCACATGCTTGACAGAGCTTGGGAAAAAAGGATTCATTTTGATGTTAGTTTCTGAGAAAGTAAGCAGGCATCCATCCCCCTGCTTTACAGGATGCTGCTCTGGTAGCTCCACCTTGAGTGGAGGGAGTCACTGCTGCTCTCTGTCAGAAATAGATTTAATTGTTTCACTGGAGTTAAAAAACTCATACCTACTTTTTACTTTCCAGGTAAGATAAGAACTCTCCAGGTGGAGAGTTCAACACCAGCACACCTCTGCTCAAGCCCTCCTCCTTCAGTCCTTCTGCTCAGACAATTGAGTACTATTTTTTTCCCTAGGCTCATAGTCTCAGTTTCTGTGGCTTTTTGTTTTGTGTTGACTGACTCCTCTGAGCAGATGCTTAACATTACTGTTTTGTATGTCAAAGCAACACATATTCATCTGCCCTGCTGTCTTTTCCTAGGAAACAGAAAACCTGATGGATGCATGGTCAGACAAAATTTGCATTTTAACCAGGCTTCTGGGCAATCAAATTTATGCCAGCCTGATGAATTTATCATCTGAAAACTTTTTAAATCAAATTTTTTTTTCTACCTGAATTAACCAGGTAATTTCCCCTCCTTGAACCTACGTTTACTTGAAGCTAATGACATGCCTGTCAGGCTTATCAGGTTAAACCAAAGAACAAATAAGACTTCCTTCAGCTGCAAGGCCATAGCAAAATGATTTGGTAATCTAATACAAAATAATAAAGATCATTAATTATATTTCAATATTTTGCTGTTGCTGCATTTTCTGTTTGATCCTCCATGATGAGTGGGCACCAACTTTAGCGATGACCTGTACATGTCTGTTGAACATAATCATAAAGGTATAGGAGAGGATATCAAGGCAGAATTTCCTACCTTGTGGGACTCTAGAGGGCTCTCACATCTGAAAATTCTCTCTATCCAATAAAATAAACCTCACCTTTCCAATGGCAAGGATGGTGTTTAGGAGCAATATTGCCAAAAATTATTAATTGGGATGCAATTATACTCTCCCTATAGGTGCTCCCAGCAGAGAAGCTTCCTTCACTTCTCATTTACAGCAGCAAATTTTGTATCCAGTAATGTGTGTGGGAGCCTTCTGTGGGCACCCACTGGTGTAAGGAACCTCCAGCTACCCACTAAGAGGGAAGAACACAGAGCATGGAGAAGAACATAAAATGGAAATTGAAAGACAAAGGAGATTGTTCAATTTTTAGAAAATATCATCTTGAGTAAAATATACTCATTATAGAATTTCAATTACCTCTAATAGTTGATAATACTAGCAGAATGGTAGCTCATGCTAAAAGCATTTCCTTGGTTTTCTCTTAGTAAATATAAGTGTAAATTAGGGCAGTACAACTTATTCTTCTTGTGTTTTCTTTTTTTTTCTTTACAGCTTATTTGGAAAGTTTGGCCACAAGTGATTTTCAGTCCGTCAAGCATGGAGAGCATTTAATTAACACATACAGATACTTAAACATTTTTGTGGCTTCTATCTGCTTCTCTCTAGAGCAAATATTTCTAAGGAGCTGGCTTTCATTTTTTTGGCTCATGTAGTTATTACAATTAAAATTACACAGTATCTCTCCAATGATTTATATTATAGGAATAACAAATACAATGGAAACTGGTGGATATAAACAGCTTAGCCATTAAGAAAAAATACATTATGTATTTCTTAACCTTTCCAATACACTGCAACCTTTTACAAGCCAAAAAAGCACACCTTTGCCACATGAAACTGCATATATATACAATTCAACTCCTCCTAGGTAGTCTCTTGTCACAGACTAGTATATGGATTCTAGGTCCCTTCTCACAGGTTTTATATTATTCTAATAATCTGAAAGCCATTTATTTTTCTATTTCTTAAAAAAACCTCTTGAAACTGAATAAAATTGTGCCTTCCTGGTAATAGCAATCTGCTATTTTAAAACTTAGCATTCTCTGATATTAAACTAAATGTGAATGTATCTTTGACAACATGTTTTCTAAATATCAACAAAAGATATATTCATATACATTTCAGGACCAAGCAAGAAGAAAAGTGCCCTTAGCTTTTAAGCTTGAAATTTCTGGCTTGAACAAGATGATGCTATTTATTTAACTTGAGTAATAGAGTCATGAGATCACATCAGTCCAATTAAAGTAAATAGAATACAATGGCAGCTCTACTGTACACTTCACTTACTATTATAGTAACTTGGACCCCCTGGAAAAATAGAGTTCTGTAAAAGCAGACTCTGACAACAGTATTGTGAGCTCAGGAATTCTGAGTTAGCTTAAAAGATGAAGAAGTATTTATACAAATTGGTCTTATTTTGTCAACAGGGCAAATCAAGATTGAAAACATGCAGACAAATCTTTTCAGAGTCATCTCTGGTGTGTACACAGTAAATTGGCTCAAGGTCAGAGGCCAGACTGTGCTGCATTTCTCTGAGGCAATACACAGATGGTACAGGTCCAAGGGGTTGGGACAGAAAGAACAGAGGGAAAGGAATGACACTTCATCCTATATTTGTAACTCCCAGATTCTGAGCTGCCTCAAGGTAAAAATGCTCAGTAAGATCTGCTGTAGTACATGGCAGCTCCCTCTCTGCCATCCACAAGCTGCTCTGCAGCCCCGGGCCATGAGCGCACACTGCTCGAATCAACAAGAGGCAACGAGGCCATAGATGCATGCTTCCCCTTCGTGGAACAATCCTCATCCTTACTGTGCTCTCTGCACACACCTGGAAAGGCTATGCCACGATTAGGCATATCCTTTTGGAGATCATAATGTGTGAATGCCTTTAATAAAGCAATTCTTACAAGACACTGAGAACTGATACCAAACCAAAGTTGGCAGAGACATGTGTCTGAGGTAAGGAGACACTTCTGATTATGATTTATGGGGATAATTTGTACCTCAACTCTGTGATACATATTTATTCAGAAAGATCCAATCTTTCTCTTATTTAGGAATAAAACTTCCATTGAGTATAAGGTAGAAATGTCTCTCTAAGGAAGACCAGACTCACACTTTGTAAACCAAGTTTTCCCTTGGCACATTAGCGAAATAAAGACATTTCATGTGGTAAGAATGGGACCTACCTTTTTAGACTGATTCACATTTACCAAACTGCAACTTCAAAATGCCTTTGCCATGAAGCTGAAGGATCTGGTTGTATTCTTTGGGCATTGCATGGAAACCCGGTTTAGGCAGCTGGTTGTCATAATAGTGGTGGCTGATTGGCATCTTCTCAGTGGATTTTGAGAAAGGCCAGAAGCCATAGAGCTTCACATTCTCACACAGCTCAAGAGCAGCACTAGTGACCATAAAACCAGATGACAACCGGTAGGCTTTCACACCCTTAGTTCTCCAGAACTGGGCAAGACTTTTCAGATAAGTAGGGTGAAAAAATATTGCCCTTTGGGTTGCTTTGAACTCTTTCAGAGTGTGGTATACTTTAAAAGAAGTGGCTGTGTTGCTTCTGAAGGAAAATGCCGGCAGTAAAAGAAAAGCATCTCCATAGACTGCAATGTTTTCCAGAAATTCTGTCTTCTTTTCATTTAGCTTGTTGTATCTGCAAAGTACAAAATTTTAGGAATGAAATGTAGTATTGATACAAACATTACAGACCAGAACAGCACAACTGCACTTGCAAAGATATCCTATGAACTCTACTGAAGCAGCTCAGCCTGTCTACATGGCAAATTTATATCACCCTACTATGAGCTGTCATATGCGCAGCTATGAAAATCTGACTATTGTATAATAAGAACACATTGCATAGAATTGAACTGGCAACACAGGAAATACTGAAGCAGAACAAATTCAATGCTAATGAAACTAGGACATGTTTACAGAATTGATCAATCCAAGAAATTAAGAAGAATGCAAAAAAAATATTGTGCTCGTACTTTCTCTGTTTAAAAACACATCCATTACAATATATACTGTATGAGTTTGTGAAATGTGTTTCTTTCATCAACAGGTATACAAAAATCTCTGTCTGCCCTGAGTGGAAATCCAAGGATGCATGTGAGTAGTCTTGGAGTGTTAAAGATTGGTGTGTGCTCAAGTGCAGGATATACTTTCAAAATAGCTAAAAATAAAGGCATCCCTGTTTATGTCCTTCAACTACAAAGGGAACACATGGAGATCTATAGACTTAGAGCTCTAGCTTTACAAATGAAAAGGATTTATTCTCAGACACTTTCAGTCCCCAACAAAGAGCAAAGAGACTTTGTTCTCACTACTGCATAATGCTGTGCTCCCAAATACTGACTAGTGAAATTCCCAAGTTGTCTGAGAAGTGTTTCAAGCAAGGGAGTCGCTCAACCCATGTCCTCTATAGATCCGACTTTTCTGAATCACCTAAACATACGAAGCTTCCAGCTCCCTTAGGACTCAAAGCACTGAGTCCTCTTTGTAGGTAATTGTCTATTTGAACAGTGTATTTTCACCTTTTAAAGGCCATCAGAATCCACTTTTTACTCCAGCAGAAGCTGGAAAAATTGGTTTCATTTCTCGTCACAACTTGTGTAGGTTCAAACCCTCTTTTCATGAAGCACTTCAGGATAGAGGACAGCAGCCACTGCCATTTCCATTCAAATCATTCATTGGAAGAGTTACCTCAAGCACAACTAAATTAGAGCAAGGAGTGATACACCCCTCCTCAACCTGAAAGGGTTTAAGCTAATAGCTTCTGCTTCTCAGAAAAGTGCTGTTACCACCAGACTCTGAAATGAAAGGAATGAAAGAGACTCAAGCCCTCCTACTGACCCTAAACCTCTGTGCATGCAAGAATAACACAGCCAAAACAAGCGAGAAATGCCTGAGCCCATGTCTAGGAAAAGTGGCTGAAGGGTGAATATCTGGCCTCCACTACAATAATTTTCTCTGTTTTTATTCAGTGTAAAGTACTGAGCCTCCAGGACAGAATTCAAATCTATATTATTCCTTAGCTAGAAACCTGGACAACTCAACAGTGTCTCAATCTCCTTTCCAGCTCTGCCACTGTAAGGAGAATTGTAGCCCAGTTCCATTAGGACATTAAGAACTGTGCTTTTCTCCAAGAGAGTTCACCTGCATTTTCCACCCTGACAAACACAGTTCAAAAGTTGACTAACCTTAACAATAATAACATCAGAGTAAGCCAGCATGCAAACAAAGAATTAGAAATTACAGGGAATAATGTCAGAATAGGTCTTCTGAGAAAAGAAACAAACTTGGTTCTGTAAATGGTACCAAGTTTCTTCCTGCTTCTTCAAAAGCATTTACAGTTTTCTCTGAATATTTAAGTAAATACTTTTTTTAAAACCATAAAAGTCCTCTTATACTCTCACATAATTCTCCCACAGGTTTATCTCCCATTTCCTGAAGTGGAACTCCTAACCCTAGTGTGACTTGACTTGATTAACCCTAGTGTGACTTGATTTGGCTAAAAAATGAGTGCAGCTGTAGCAGAACACTTTGATTAAGCCTAGAAAAATTGTGGATCAGGTCACAAGTCACCAAGGATGCTGAGTCACTCTTGACAACTGAACGATTGAAAATCTGAACAATTTCCCTTCCTCATATCCTCGTGCACCCCCATTAAAACCAATGAGCTAAATCTAGTTTTGGAGAAGCAGTAATTTGTCTTCATTAAAGTCAAAAAGGGTTGGGTAAGCATTAACATAGTTAGTACTCATTGCAAAAATTGAAGTTCTATCAAAAGGAAGGACAAAAACACCTGTTAGTAATTTCTATGTACTCACTTTTTCCTTCTTCCTTTCATGGAGAAAAAAAAAAGCTTTGCCTTTTTTTTTATTTTTGACAATACAGTTATGACAGACAATAAGATACAGTAACATCAGCAAGCAGTAAATAACATGGCACAGTAGTCCTTTTCATAGATAAGCTGCAGTTCCAGCCTGCTGAAGATTTCAGATTAGTCAGGCTGTCCTTATTAAATTTTTTTTCATCAAGAAGGTGAAAAAAATCCACCTCTGCTGAAAAAAAATGTGTGAGAAAGCAGCTTTCATATGGATTGAAAAAATGGATTACAGAAGCTGAGCCTCCATTCAGGAAACAGCCTTCATCAGAACAGCCTCTAAGCACATTTCCTAAGAACATGTGGTCACAGTAATGCTGATAGAGTTGGACACACATTTCCAGGCTTTCCTGATTTATGATTACAATTCCTTTCTAAATGCCTAGGGTTGTGAGGGTCATGGTGGGGAAAGAAGAGGCTTTGGCTTACAATCACCACTTTTACTCTGCCATAAACTGTTCACTAGTATCCCAAGGCTCTTGCTAATCTAGGAATTACTGACTCCTTTATGCTACCAAACAGGCCAGGTTTAGAAGATTTCCTTTTAGACTAGCACAGATTTTACATGGAAACTAAAGCTTAATGAGGTAATCCACATGTACTGCTCTCTATGCTGGTATTCCAATGGATTTCCATGAAAATCTAAATCATGTCACACCATTACACACAAACAGTTATTCACCATTGCAGAGAAATAGATTTGCAGTAGTACTCACTTCTGAGCTATGATACTTGGATTAACAGTCACAAGGTTTGTTTTATTGCCAACATCTTTGCTAATGTTTCCTGTGGTTGGAGGGAGGTTACACCTGAAATTGAGAAACATTTGCTTAAACAGATGTGTGCCAGAAATGCTTTACAGTTATTATTTGCGGATTCCTCTCTTGTGCAATGACACTTTCATGTCAGCTCCCAGGGATGTCTAAGCACTTTACAAATATTAAATAAGGCTTAGAGCACTTCTAATAAAGATATTTAATGTACTGTACAGATGGTTAAAACAGGGCACAGAGAGCTCATTTTCATAAATTGTATCACAAACCAGGAGCAAAGTGAAAATCCCAGGAGAAGCCAGTCTACTAATGCCCTATGCTGGCTGCTAGGAAATATTGCCCCTCTTGCCTAACAATGTGGTTCTGCTGAAAGTCTTCTACTGTGTCTTCTAACAACAGCATAACTTGCCCTATTGCAGAAACAGTGATTTGTAAAATGCAAAAAAAAGCTTTTTTTTTAATTCAGTCACTTAGAAAGTTTAACATATTAGTTCAAAGACTTCCCTTTTTTATTAAAAGTTATCTAACTGGAAAGACTTTTTTTCTTTTTTAGATTTTCAAAAGCCCAAATATTAGGAAAAAGTGAGAAAAATCCAGCATGCTGCGTGATTGGACATCACTGAGAAAAGAACCTTCCCTCTTTACTGTTTCTTTGCATGAACTACAAACTGTGAGTCACATACTAAGAGAATGGGCAAAATTATACTCAGAGTGTGCCTGGTTTTCTCCCAGTCTATCCAGGGAGATTAAAAACACTACTTGAATAGATGTTTAATTTTTAAAATAAGTAACAGATGAAACAAATATTGAGGCAATTAAGTAGCTACATGGGTGAGTCAAACTACGGCTAAGCAAATGCTTTGTTAAACCAGAGATACACGTGACATTTAATACCAGTCTCCTAAAGGATGTTAAATGACCAGAAATGTCAGGTTCTCAGATAATCACATTTCATATCACTGCAAGGTGATTTAGCAATCATAGATCATACATGTATCATCCAGCCTGCTCTTTAATTAGAAACCAGTATTCTGAAAATCATAAAGCAGAAGTATCCTTCAAGAGGCAGAAATAAAGAAAGAAAGAAATCCTTCCTCATTGCTACAAACTGCCATTGGCACACTTCCAATCCTGCCAAGTTTTTAGAATGTTGGACACACTTCAGGAAGATGAAGCAGCTCTTACCTGAACACAAAGTCAGAACTATCAATTTCAGCTCCACAGCTGGAATTTTTCAGAATGCCTCCATTTCCAACCACAGCACAATTCTTGAAGGGATAGACTGAAAGAGGAGAGGACTGCAAACAAAGAAAAAGACACAGCCAATTCTTTATACATGTTTTGATTGTTTCTTTGTGTCTATTTGCTCTTGCAGGTTTAATCAGGTAAATCCCAGTAAAAACATTCACCATTTAGCAGACAGGATTGACAAACTTGGACAGTCAAGAGACAAAAATAGGCACCAACAGACAGAAAACTGTTTCCTCTACTATCAGAACTTTGAGAGAATAACACTGGATTGTTAAAACTGAGTACTTTCTAAATATACTTAACACTAAAACTGTCTAGTAGTGGATTGAAACCTTGACAAGTTAAGGAGCTAATTTATACTGAAGATAGTTTAAATTTACCATTTTCCTTTCCACTGGAACAGACTGGAGGTTATCATACGGTAATTTACTTTCTCAGGTAATAGAATGTAACTTTGTAAATTCTCCTTACTTGTGTCATCACACAATTACATTTGAATGAACAACAAATTCAGGGAAACTTGAGATGCTGTAAAGGATAATGATGTACCCTGGCTTTACTCTTAGTGAATGTGAGGCCTCACTGAAGAGGCTACCCTGTCTGGATGTTCACCCTTTCTGCTCCTCTTCTTGTTACAGCTTGCTGTCTTGCAGTGAGGAAGGTGAGTGGGAGCTAAGTGCTGCAACTTGAGAACCAGCACAGTTCACAGCCTAGAAAATTAATGTAAATTGTTGACTATTTAGGATGACGTTAATGTAGCTGGCTGTTATTCCAGTCTCAGAAACTTTTCATACATCTTGCTCCACCTCTTCTGCTGTAGAAGCACTGACATTCACCAGAGGCAAACAGCTGGGATACTTCAACTACAGAAATTAAATCCAGTTGTAAAAGTGAGTCAAAATTTGTTTATGGAAAACATTATCCTCCTCCCTTCTTTCATCAGCTTGCCCAAAGAGAAGCAAGAAGGGACACTTTTATGAACAAGGCAAAAAGTGTGGGGAAAGTGGCAAACATCATGTTGCCTGACAATATATTATAAAACGTGTCTAAATATTTTGTTCAGCTCTGAAAGGATGGTAGGAGAACACAAAGGCCAGGCAATTATGGCTACCTTAACATGCATATGTGCACATAAAACATATTGCTTTTTCATTTCTCCAGCTTAAATCTGGAATCATTATATGCTCTTTTGCAATGAAGTCAGTAAAGATTGATTCACTGCAGTGTTAGGAGGAGCTTGACTCATGGCAGCTGGGATCTCACAGATCAAGAATGCCAGAGATGGGAAAGAGGGCTCCCATGTGCTTTTAGCTTCAAGAAACCAAATACAGACTCTTTGTCTAGTCTCAAGATCTCGTATGTCTGTTGTAATCCTGGGGCACAAAATCTGATTTTTTTTCTCAACCTGTGTTTCTGGCTGCAAACACCTTGCCCCAGTGGATTACAAAGCTAGTGAAAGGGCTGAAAGGAATGTTCTCTGAAGAGTGGCTAAGGACTTTACACTTGCATAGTTTTGAGAAAAGAACAGGCAATCTCACTGCTCTCTGAGAAAGGGAAGGGGAGAGAAAGGTGCTGATCTCTCCTCCATTGTGTCCAGTGATAAGACGTATCAGAATGGTTCCAAGCTTCACCAGAGGAGGTTTAGATTGGACATTAGGAAGCATTTCTTTACCAAGAGGATGGTCATTTGCTGGAATAGGCTTCCTAGAGAGGTGCTTGATGTCCCCAGCTGTCAGTGTTTAAGAGACATTTAGACCATGTCCTTAATAACTTGCTTTAACTTGATCAGCCCTGATAAGGCAGTTGGACTATGTGACCACTGTAGGTCCCTTCCAACTGAAATTTCTACTCTATTATGTTCTATGCTGTTTTGTATCAGGTTTACCACCAAAATATCTTTCATAAGTGACATGCTCAAGCCTACACTGGAAATGGCATGGGCATATGAGGAACATGAAATATTCTTCCAGATTGAAATGCCTTTAAAAATGGGAATGATAAAAGCAAGGTGAACATTTTCAGAGTATTTGCTCCTGAATTTAACTGGCTGCCAAGCCAGGCACCACTTGTGTTCTGTAGCAACTCTATCTCCAATCTATGATCTATGACATCTGTAAATGCCTCTACCACTGCAGAGGAAGGCTAACTAAAAAAAACACCTTGCAAGTTGAATCAGGAAGTGCATTAAGTACATACAGGGGCTGATTGGTCTCTTCCAGAGGAATCACAGCATCTCAATTACTAACTCAAAATATATATACTGTGATTATAATGACAAGAAAAAGATACAGTTCTTACCACAGGTAGCATCCTAAAAATGTCCTCTGTAATGAGGATAGTCTTTTTACTGTCCACTTCATAACTCATGTTACTTCCCAGTGGGCTGTTGTTTTGAGAAGCAATAAAATTGTGAACTGCATCACAGCAGGCAGCTAATTCTGACCTGCAAAAAATACAAATAAACAAAACCTCCTCAAAGGCAAATAAGTAGAAAAGCAGTGCTAAAGAACCAGATCAATGAACACCAGTTTGAATTAACTAGCATCAAAAGGCTATATTAACCTTCTATGATGTCATTTCCTTTGACTTGTGTTGCTAAGTCCATTTTCACAACAAATGTTCAGAAACTAATCAGACCAAGAACTGATAACTGTTTTTATCTCTTTTTCTCACTGAGAAAAAGTTGTCTCCTTTTCCCACTGAGAAAAAGTTTTAATCGATCTCCTCAATATTTGCTAAGATTAATAGAGAAGCACTGAGAGACTTCAGTACCCAAAGAATTAAAAATGTGATTTTCACCAACATAGCACAAGTGATTGTAAGAAACCAGAACGCTGAAGAAGGAAAAAAAAGGAAATAAAAGAGATAGAGATGGAAGGTATTGGCAGTGGTACTTAGTGACTATCTAAACGGTTGCAAGCCAATTAATTAATAATTAATTTCTGCAACAGTTCATCACAATTTTCCTGTACACAGTACACAGGTGTTAAATAAATTACATCACAACTTGCACATTAAAAAGACATGCATTAGACAGATAGCCTAGCTGCTCCCAAAAACACCTAGCAGAAGTCCTTAAATAAACAAAAATGCAAGTGATTCACTCAAACCTTTTGTGGGAGTGAAGACTATCAAGTCTTACAATTCCTGTTACCTTCAAACTTACAAAAATATGTACGCAAACATTCTGCTTTATTAACAGTGAAATGAAATGAAATAAAATGAAATTAAATTAAAATCCCCATCAGACCTTTGAAATCAGACCCAAAACACTAATTCATTTTGCTTTAGGCAACAACGTCCTCTCTGCTGCCAAAGGATCTGGTTTCAGGCTGTAAGGCTGAAACATTCGTGGCCAGACAGTATGTATCAATTATTAGGACACAGATTTCTCATTAGGTGAGGTACTAAGTGAACTACTAACAATTTAGAGAGGAAAATACATTTATAACAGAATTGTCCAGAATTTTGAAAATACCACACTGAAGGTTAATTGAGAAAAAAAAAATCACCATTAGAGCCTAATGAAATTCTAAAACTCCTCCAAGGCAAAATTTCCAGCTATATGAGGAACTGGAAAGACTGAGAGCTGGGATGCCACAGATCTGAAATAACCACACTAGGAGAGTAACCAGGAAATGTCACTTCTGAGAGACTAACCAGTAGGGTTTCGATTTCCATAAACTGCATTCAACTCCACTCCCTAAACACAGTGATTTCCACTGCCCCCCTCAAAACCTTAAGGGGCAGGGTCAATGAAAACCACTGGGTCCAGGGCTGTGGACAAAACTGCAACTATGCTCTGTGGTCAGATGATACCCACATGGCGAAAATAATTGGTCTGCATGTATATAGTACCCTATTTTAAATATATAGCAAAGTAAAAAGGGTGCAATAAGGCAGTAGAGTCAAATGATAATGTCTGGGATTGGATGCTATTGAAGCAGTATTTTTTGACTGGAGCACGCTTGCTTTTCTTTCTTGTCACTTTTTTGCTATAATCAGTGATTTCCAGCAATTGCAGATCTCACCGTCATGTCCTAAGGGTTCCACCAAGCCTCACTACTATCCAGCACCCTAGGGTTGCCCTTATCCTGTCTAGAATCCAGGATCCTATTTCAATCTTCCAGAGCCATCAGTCACTGCCCCAGCAACATCACAGGGCCAGTCTCCAGTTGTACTCATCCTGTTCCTAGGCAGGTGCCCATGCCCAGCCTAGGATTGCCTCATTCCTAGGGGTGGGATGAGCCCAGCTACCAGTTTCTGCTCTGCTGGCCAGGTTACTGCACTGGGATCCCACACCCTGCCCTCCAGGAAGCAGCTGTCCACCACTGTTCCCTGGCACTCACATGGAAATGAGGAATCACATAGCCCTCGATATTGATTTCCTTGTTTATTTTCTTGAAGCTAAATGAAGCAGGCCTAAACATTATCTGTGTCAACCACTGGACATTCAGAGGAAAAGGAATAATGCCAGAATATTCCTGCCAACTTTAGTAAAACAGCCTCTTTTGTGTGTCACGGCTACCAGACCCTGAAAAGGCAAACCAGTAACAGATTCCTTTCCTTAATAGAGATGACATGCTTTTGCTTTTTATTACTCAGTCCACAAGAACGAGCAGATAAATAAAAGCAGAAACAGCATGGAAGAAAAACAGATACCAGAATTAATAAGAAAGTAATAGTTCAATATTATGGATTCACTGAGGAGGTAAAACAGAGCCAAGCTAGTCCAGAAACACAGTAAGAACAAGAGAATACATATTGAGTAATGACAAATACTCTTAGAGAATCCATGATAAAAATTTGGTGGCAACAATAGAAACATTTTACTTAGATCAAATCATGACACAGAATCCCACTGTGCTCAAGCATCCCTGTACAGAGCTCCAGTGGGAATGCACTCACACAGCAATACCCACGGCAGTGTATTCAGCAATCTCTTCAGGATTTTGTACAAGCTGTGACACATCGCAGTCTACAACTGACAGCAAACAATGAGGAAGAGGTAGAGACTGTGAAGTTCAAGCAATCCATTACTGCAATTTTATCAGAGTATTAATGTCATTCATATGTGGTCTGTCAGGAGGTGACAACTCACTGAAGAACATTTACTTCATAAGATTAACACACGTATCTTACAAGTGCTGTATGTGAGGAGTTGCAAAGCCAAGAGAACATTTTAGCTCATGTATCATGCCACATGGGTGGAGGGAAACTAAAGATGGTGGGATAAGAAACAAGGGTCACAATCATAACAGCACCAAACTTTTTTTTTGGACTACAAAGTGATACACATTGTCTGTTCTGACTGGGAAAAAACCTTGAGATATGGAAGCAGCTCTTGGAAGATAGGATGCTGCTATACAGGCTGAGCTTCCATCTCATAACTTTCAAAACATGAATGTAGCTTCCAATAAGAAGGTTTAAGTTCCAGCTTTTATTAACGACTGCAGGGTTGCCCTAGAACAAAGGATGTTTATGATCCAGTCACAGCCTGACAAGTCCAGACTGAAGGTGATGCTGGAGTCAAAACACCAAAGTTTTGTCGGGCACTAGTTTTGGAAAATATCTCCTCTGTAGCAGAGGTTATTACTGACAGTTTATTTGGAGAAGCCTTTTCCTCCAACATTTCTCCTGCAAGGATTTGGAAGCTGAGTGATATCTAAGAGTTATTTTTAAATCCTGAGGTGTAACTTCAAACACAGATATTTCTTATGCCAAGATAAGCAGAAAGGGAATTGATTGCATTATCTAGAACAGTCACTTGTAATAAGTGAGGAACAAAATCAGAACCTGGAAAAAGGCATTTTGACTGGTAATATATCTCATAGGATTGAGTAAGTACAGTCATGATAATCTTAGTCAATAACCTAAGTGGAGGGGTGCTGCATTTGTCTGGGAAGTTTTGATCACATTAGACAACACAGAGTCATACATAGTTACACTGAAGAATGTTTTTTGTTGTTCAGCATACATTTTCACTAAATATATTCCTTTAGCTGAAGGATGCAGGACCCAAGTTTGAACTGTTGTTCAGCTGGTACAGACTTTTGAGCCTATGGCATCCAAATACTTTCTTCAGTTTCATAGCTGCTGAGACCTTATGAAAATCCTGGTTTCTTGAAGCAAGTTACCAAAATTGTTTTGGCTTGTGAGACAAGCCAAATCATGTTATTTTCCAACTGCTATGCTGTTTTTTCCATGCTGAACTGTTGGAAGTAACGGAGGACCATTGCCTTGATTACACATTTCCAAACTTTTCTGCATAACATACACTTCATATGGATAGTCCACTGTATTTACTGGAATACACATGCTCTAATTATGCTGATATAGTGTCTTTGCAGCTCCAGCAGCTGCTCTGTAGCCAAGATAGCAGCAAAATTAGCCATCTTGGTTCTCTGCTAGTATGAAAATATTCATTTTAGCTGATTTGGGCCTGCTGTACCGGCTGCACGTTCCTGCTGACAAGTCAGAGTGTGCACACATCCTGAAGATACTGCAAACACCTCAACATCTTCAACAACTCAGTGTGGACCATCCATAAGGGCTAAAACAATCAATGGTTAGTCAAGAGATAGCAGACTCTCAGCTGGTTCAAAAGCCAGCACTGCCCTTACTAAGAGTAATATGGGAAGAATCTGTAATGAGTGTGAAATTTGCCTTTATGTAAAAAGCTTCTGCAGAGTTTAAAATTTCCCAGGCCTCCAAACTTTTTCCATTGAAAATGCTTCAGTATGACACCAGTGCCTGTGGATCTGTGACCTGAGGGCATTTGTCATTGCTGACAACAGTGTGAAATATTTCACTGTTATGCATTGGACTAAACTGGGGTGGGAGGAGGAGAAAAATCGATGGAGATAGACACTGCAGAACTATGAAAATAGTCAAAACATTGTTAAAAATAATAAATGCTCAATTGTCCTTTAAGGCCATGGTGGGACAGATGAGGAAAATAATTTTAATTCGCTCTGAAGAAAGCTTAAGTTCGGTATTAGGAAACATATTTAAAGAGGATGCCTAGGCAAGGTACAAAATTTCAACAACTGGAATATTTTAATAGTGTTCAGAACAAACTTTTTTCAATAATGGTGTAAATCTATTTGATTTTAAGTCATCATTTACAAATATCTCTAGAATGAATGTTTGTTTGCAACAACAGTATCGTATCAGTCCTGTTATAAAGCACCTGCACATTATTGACACTAGCAATGCTCACTTCTCCTTGCAGATTTTCAGTTACCATAGACATGAAAACATCGCATAAAAGAGAACCAAATACAAATTATAACTAGCAAATATTTAAAACTGTAACTCCTGTGAGCTAAGTGGACTTCACAGCACAGCTTGTAAGGTCATTTGAACAAAGAGCAAAGCATTCAAGTGATAAAAGTCACTACAAAACAGATTACTACAAAACAGAAAAATGTTTGTGGTTGCTTAATAAGCAAGCACAAAAGTTTGCTAAGTTTGTTTTAACAGTTTCCTAGTTTGGATATTTATAATCATTAGTTTATGTAAGTGACTGTGCTGTACATGTGAAGACATCAAAGACTTTGAGGTTTCATACTGCAGAGACTGTTGTGACAGTAGAAGAACCCACAAAAAATTCCACTATGTAACAGCAAAATTTCAAGGGCACAACTACAAACAGGAAGACTACTTTTTATCTATGTCCATTTCTGTAATATTTTATAATGAGAAAGTAATTATCTTATTGTACTGCACTGGGGGCTCTAGACAATGATACAGGTTTCTCCAGGCTCTTGTCAACCCAAGTCAATGTGTCAAAGTGCCATGAAGCATATTAGAACATATTCCAAGAAAAGAATTATTAAATCTGATATGTGAAACAGAACATGTTGAAGGGGGATGCTACACTGACAGCCCTTGAATTGCCTATAAATAAAGTAACATCATAAATGTCTAAGACAAAGAAAGCCAAAAGGCTTGAATCTGAAATCAAGGCTGAATATGTAAAAAGTGTAATAAAATTTTCAAACCAAAGAGACATAATTAGCTTAGACTGATCCAAAATTAGATTCTCCTTATAGGATCGTCCATCCTTTAGAAAAGTATATAATAGCCTGTAGTCCAAGTAGAAGATTCAATCATTTCTTAAAACTGTCACTAATTACTATTTCTCCACCCATCTTTTTCTTTCCTAAAATATGTCCTTGAATATATGCTCATTATTTTACATATCCTCTATTAAATCTGTGCAGCATATGTACTCAATCACTCTGCAGTCTGAGTTCTGTGTTCTTTCTTGTAAGATTTCAGAGATTACAGCAGAAATATTGATCTGTTTATTGTTAGAAAATCTATTGATTATGTGGTGGTGTGAGCTTATATAAGCATAAATTGACCTTGCAGTGTGTTTTATTTGTGTTTCAGCTGGGGTTCATTGCAGTACACAGATGTGATAAGCAGTAATGTTATATGGGTTAGAGTATAGCTTGCAACAAAACTAATCTCTTCAAGAAGTGGTATTCTGTAATCTGCAGGAATGTTTAACACACACTTTTGAGAAGAGATATTTAAGTGGGAAAAGGGTAACAGAGGTCAAGTGGAATAAAAAGGAAGAGGGGAAAACAACAGGACTAGAAAAATAGTTGATCTTTTAACTCTTCTTTTTAAGAGTCTGTTCTTTTTTTAAAGAAGCATTGTTCCTTTAAAAAAAAAATTAAAGTATTTTGGATAGGGGCGACATTTTTCCAGCTAGACTGCAGTGTAACATCAGAAATTTTGAAACTGTGTTTTACACCAAGGAATATCCTTCTCCCTTCATTATGAGATGCAAATAAGGTTTATCTGGAATGGTCTTTCCATGGCGAGAGGGCCCAGTACCCACAGCTCACTATTCCAGTGTGATACCACTCCTGAAGTGCTGTTGCATTTCTTTGACAGGCTTCAGGCTCAGCCACATAGCTCAGAAATAAAATGTTCAGAGTCTTCTCTGAAACTGCTCAGCCTTTCTCCCCTCATTTTGAGGCCAGTTTTAACTATTTTGTAGCTTTCTGCAAAAACTGGAGTTGCAACTATTTTGAAAACCTGCAGATTATTTCATACCATTGGTATATAGCCCAAATGAGAGTAAATTAAGCTTAAAAGTCTGTAAAGCACAGAGATGTGGAGGTGAAAAAAACAATTACAGCTTGTACTTAATTGGGCTCTGTAATTTGTTGCAGTAATGAAATATTTCTTTAAAGTGGAAAACCTTTGAAGAACACTAATATAATAATTAATATTCAGGTTACCTAGGGAACTTGCGACTCTGCTGACTGCAGCTGGAGATCCTTTGCAGAGGAAGCTACCCAACACAGCTTTTTATCCTAGAGCTTTAAGGATAACCCTTCCAGGCAGCTGTGAGATTATTTCCCCCACTTTTCCAAGTTTGTACCAAGTTTCTCTTAGAGACGAGAAATCAAAGGACTTTTTCTGTCTAAAACAAGTTAGAGCTGATGTAAATCTGAAAAGGGATGAAGAATTCAGGTGGGCTTAGAAACAAAGGCATAATGTGGAGATGCTAGTTGATTAAAGAGCCATAAAGAGCAAAAGAAAGTCGAAAAGGTCAAGAGAAGATTAATTTTATAAAGGAAGAGTCTGAATAAAAAAATAGTTTTCTATATGTGCCTAGCAGTAAATGTTGGAGAAGACTCCCAAAATCATTATTAGCAGGATGCTACTTACACCACTCTTTTAACAATGACTGATAAATACTACTGTGGGGCACAATAAATCTTAACTAGATTTCAAGAGCAATGAACCAAGTGCTTGTGCTTGCTCCTCTGAGGGCAGCCTATATCTGCCATTATAGACACTAAAATAAGTGAAATGCCAGGAGATTGGTTCCCTGACAGAGTCTGGACAAAAATCAACCACAGAACAGTGACTGTGGGTATGTGGGATATTAAAGAAATCATGTACTTGCTTCCTGGTCCTTATTGATTTTGAGAAACACGTCTAAACATCACATAGCCATCAAGAACCAGTGAATGCTGCCAGATAGCAACCTAGCCAAGAGCATGTGAGCCTGCACAGCAGAGCAGCTTTACACAGAGCCATTTGGGAAAGGGCAGCCCACTGACAACAAATGGACACATTTTGCACAGCTGCATGACAAAGCTGAGCCAGGTAGAAGAGGGTCAGTCTGGAGTCCTGCACTCTGCTCTCCAACAGTGAGTTGGCAAAACCACTGTAAGTTTGTGCCAGACATGGCTGTAAGCTGTAACCCTTTTGCCAAATAAAAAGACAAGTATTTATTTCCTGAACTGCACTTCTAATTTATATTCTTTTATTTGGCCTGCATCTGCTGGGAGAGCAGCTTACAATGAGAACGGATGTGTACTCCTTGGCACACAGTGCTACCTTCTAGGAACATAGGAGTTTACTGGATTAGATCACATTTTCCTTCACTCCACTAGCAGCATGATGGAAGCCAACAGCAAAAGCTGCAAAGGAAAACACAGGAAGATTCTCTAAAAAATTAACTACCCAGGCAAAGCTGCTCTTGGACCTTATTAATTAGAGGTTAGTTTATGCCCTGAAGCATAAAACATTAAATCTCTTATAAATATGCATGCCTGTTCTTCAGAACTTCAGGATAATAGAGAGATGTCATAAAATTGACACTGCGCCTGAGAAGCATCTAAGCGTTCACTCCATTTAACAGATGCACAAACAGGAAAAGAAGTCAAACAGCTTCTCTGCAGTCTTGTCAGCAGGCACACTTCTGGTGGCACTGGTAGGTGAATAATGTGACACAGGCAGCTTCAAGTCTCCCCTGCTGAAGGCGGCTGGCTGTAGTACCCTATTTCTGCTGCACAACCCCTCAGAGATTAATTTCCTCTTCTGCAAATGGGTGTGTTTATATACCTACTTAATGAGACTTTCAGACTCTATCATATTTGTATTACACAGCTATTACTGACACTAGGCTAAGTCAGAAAAAAGGAAGAGCTCTACTGCCCAGAGATTATTAATTATTTCACGACAACTCTAGAAACTTTTTCTCCCCCATAGCTCCATTAATCCATCATTTCTCTGATAAAGTGCCCTTCCAAAGCCAATTGCAGCCTTAAGTCTGATAAAGAAGTCTGAGAGTGCTGTAAGCATGGAGATTTAGCCAGCAAATTTTATATAAAATTTGGTTTTTTCTATTGACCAACAGCTAAGAGTCTTGAAAATGTCCAGTATGGTCATATATTAAGGACAACAGTAAAATTTTAATATCCTATATCCAAAAAATATCCAAAAAAAAAACAATAGAGAAGACTGAGAATGAAAAAAGAAAGACAAGACTTAGGCAAAATCACCCATCTTTTGTAAAATAATCATTCACAATGCCCTACACCAAAGCAGCAGTCCTTAGTCATATCAATGAAAATCTTTGATGACATCAAATCAGATCAAGTTTCAGGAACAGAACACATAGTACTGTCATCAGAAGTGCAGCATGAACTAGTTAATGCTCCAGATGTTAAAAACCAAGCAAACCAGAATAGCACGGCCCTTAAATGTTGATTCAGTAACAAGTTTGTCCAGCCTGTGCTGAGCCATGGATTTTAAAAGATGGTTTTCTGCTTGGTAGCTAAATTAAAGCTCGTAAGATCACTTCAGTGTACATACTGTCCACACTTTTTTGGTGGCTTAGTGCATCCCACAGTTTTGCCTTTTGAATTTTTCCAGTTTGATCATCAGTTGCATAACCCACCTGGACTACTTATGACCCACACTCCTTGCTGGAAGCCAAAAGACAGCATGAGGAACAGTAAGCATCCTGTACTTGAAGTCCAGTTTTATATGATGTTTTGGATGGTTGATTCCCCTAGGCCTAGAAGAGGTAGAAGCTGGCCTGGTAGAGGGGAGATTGTGAGAGCAATAATGAAGAAGTCAGGCTGGACCAAGGAGTGGCTACTGTGCCACTGAGTCAAACAGCCAGTACAGCAGAAGCAGTAGCAAATAGCTGGTACATGGTGGCTGGTCTGTTTGGAAGGAAGAGAAGTTAAAAACAAAATAGATTGGAAAACAAAAAGCCCAAATGTAGCAGGGTGAGGAGCAGGTGAGAGTAGCTTCATCTCCTGTCAAATCTGTGCCAGACGCTTGCCTGTTCTGAAATGGTATGGGCTGCTTTACATCTCCTTATCATGCCTGACATCTCTGTGCACAGCTAAAGCCTGCCTGAGACAATGCAAAGTTACTTTAACTCTGTGTATACTCCCACCTCAGCTTTGGGAAACACCATTAGCCAGTTGTGATACACACCAAACACATTTTGATGTGTAAAGATTATGTTGCACAAAATCTTTACCCTGTCCCTCCCCACCCCAAAACTACTTCTTCCAAAGGGATCATGCTGAGCATGCGGATATTAAGCTCTCAATGCTAGTTAACTCCAAAGAGTTGGAAGATAGGTCAGTTTATTTATTTTTAAAAATCATAATGGAATCTTTAATTCTGATCCACATAAAAATGTAATTTAGGGGAGCTTTATTCCCCTGGAGAAAAAAATGGATGGCACAGTAAAGCTGTTTAAAACCAGTGGGATTTCCAAATGAGAGTTCAGGCTTTTCAGAGCTCACCATCCCTACTGAGCGCGTCCTTCTGCGCCACCCCCATCAAGGACAGATGGAATCCAGTGCTGACATCTCAGGGGCCATGACATGCAGTGACAAACCTAATGAGTGCCTTGGGCACTTCTGTAATACAGGCAACAGTCTTGGGGTAAGGAGCACACTGCTTCAGTACAGAATTTTATCAGAGTGCCAGTTCAGATGGACGAAATAACATTACCTTTACTTCTAACATTACTTTTTTAACACTGTAGGTTTTATGCCATGAATATTTTAAAGCATTCTTCTTAAATTAGTTTACTACTCATTATAGTGAAGATAGATGAAATTACTTGTGTTGTTATTTGATTTTACTCGGATTTCACAGTTAAATTCCAACAAACAAGAAGAGTCCCAGCATTAAAAAAAATAACAGAAATTACTACGAAGAATAAAAAATTATCTGTTTAAAAGGCAATATTTAAATTCATGGCTTGTTAGAAAAATCTAGGGTAAAGAGTTTTCCTAAATGAGACAATGAAAATTACCTGAATTTTGTAGATTCTTCTGGTTTCCTTACCCAGGTGCAGTTCTTCAGTTTTGTGACTATGTGAAGATAATAATCTTCTGAATATCTAAAAAAGGAAACATCAAACACAAGAATATATATGCATGTATATTTAGAAACAGCCTCTAAAAACATTCAAATGATGCATTTATTAATAATGATGTGCATGGTGCATATATAATAGATTGCTTTTAGAACTCCATAACCTATTTTATTTCTGTAATTTGTAACAGCACAATTCTCATTTAACTAGCATGACCTATTAAACATCTCCTCTTCGTACTGGTGTCCTAATGAACTTCAGAAGCTTTCAAAAGTATAATTGTTTCAAACTTACATAACTGGCCATAAATACTTTGAAGTTATTAGAAATCATCTCAAGTGCAAAATTCCAAAATAATAAAAATAATTCTCTTGTACTTGGTTGTTTTAAATCTTAAAATTATTTTGAAAAGTGGCTCTTGCAGGCCAAGATAAAACATAACACTTCTTATGCCTTTTCTTTCATTTACTTTTTAGAGTCCCCAAAGCTCAATCATCTAAAGACAATAGACCAATATTTACAGATGTAAGTTTTCCTTTACACTGTCTCTAAAATAAAACAATCTGCTATTTTACATGATCCAGAACTTTGGTTATGTTGCTACATATAACCAAAGACCTCTCCACTCTTGAAAATTCATTCAAGAGATTTAAATTTGTTCATAACAGAAATGTTTTGTAAAGTGCAAGTCAAAAGAATGAAGACCTTTTTTTGTTTAATGTTAAATGTTACTACTTCTCTCATTTGTGCCTCGATCATAATACAGGCTTTTAAAAAACAAAAACTGACTTATAACATAGTATTCCTTGGGGGAATAGGAAGAAAAGATGGTATGGATGCCATGACTAAAATTCTATGGGACTCAAGTCCATACAAGATCCATCTTGTATTATTTAACAAAAACAGCTTAGTGATCATTGACCCAATGATCATGAGTTTATTCAGGCTGTCACTTAGAAGTGTCTAATTTGAACAGTTTCACAAGATTTGGGATGGCAAGAAATGTCACTTGGTTTTAAGTGGAGCATGAGAATTGATAAAAAGCAATCTCTTCAATAATAAAAACACTCTGGTGGTTGCAGCAGCAGAGGTGAATTACTTGAAAGCTTCCATCTCTCTGCTCCACATTTGAATAAACAGATTGTTTGCTTCATAAAAGTACTGCAATTGCTAAAGGTAATTCGTTTCTCCTATCCTGAGTAAAATCATAAACAATTTTCACATGGAAAAATAAATTATAATTTTAAGAGGAATGCTGCATTAAAACTGGTCTCTGGCTCAAGTTTGCACCTGTGACAACATGTACAATTTTCATCCTCCACATTTAACAACCTCTTAATGCAACTAGAAGATTATGACTAACTGATTCTACTGAGCCCTTCACAACTCAAGAGAAGTCACTTGTCAGAAGGAGGAAAAGAAAAAACCTAATTTTATTGCAGCTGTAGCTGACCTGACATGATGCAGTACATTCTTCCTCCTTCCAGCCCAACTCCCTTGTGTCACTATGGGTGACTACCTGATTCCACCTCTGTTTTTCTTTTGCCAGGTTTTGCACTTGTCAAATGCCTTCATAGGCCACTTTTACTACCAGGGCAAAAAAATAAACCAGAAGGAAAAGGATATGCATATACATTTTCTTCTTCCTTATTGTGTTAATCCAGATATGAAAGATTTCATCTAACACCACAGCCAGTATAAACAAAGAGTAATGGAAATGGACAAACAGGGATCAAGGCTCTCCTATTTTGGTAGCTGCCTGCTGGTTATCTATCTTGGAACTGCAGCCAGGCAAAATGGAACTACCTTCCTGCTGAAGCTGATACCTAAATTGAGTCACCATGGGGTCAGACAAGTGCCAGTAGCAGTGCAGAGCAGGGAGTGTTTGTGGGGTGAAGATGAGATAAAAGCACATGACTAAAATAGCCTATTCTGATGTTGAATAACTCATCTGGTTTCATTCCTTAATCTAAACAAGAAATCACTCTTAGATGCTTGGACTTAAAAAAAAAAAAAAAAAAAAAAAGAAATCCAGAAATTAATAGGATAGCAGACCATGAAGAATTACTTAGGCTATCATTATCCAGGAGAAAAAAAAAATATAAAAAGCAAATTCTAACCTAAAAACATTGATAAGATGAAGATCAGAGTCAGAAATGAAACACAAAATTACCATCTATTCAGAAAGAAATTGCATGGACTGAAAAGTTATTAGCAAGTTACAGGGAAAGATTTGGTAGGGAGAAGAATGAAAGCATCATCCATAATGCTAGTTCTGACACCTGATAAGAAACATAAGCACCCACTGTCATGAACTGTAAGGGTCTTATACTTGTAACAGAAAATGCATTTCAGGGTAAAAACACCAATTACAAAGCAAGAACACTGCAGCCTTTCCACAGCTGTCTCTACTGGATAGAATTGCTCTTGCCCGGAGGTATCCAAGCTCACCGGCTCACACAGAAAAGCACCATTTCCAGGTCTTTACAAGTCAGAACACCACCTCTGCCTGCCCTATGCATCCAGTTTAGCTCCTCTTGTGACTTACAAAGACACTCTGGACTGTCAGTACCTGTCTTTACAAGCTGGCACAGTGCCATAGACAGCACAGACATCCCAGCATGCTGGCCTGGGGCACAGAAGCTCCCAACTGCAGCAGCTCTGCAAGGCATCTGCTAACACCAATAAAAGGCTCTATGAAATGAACTCAAATACAGAAAGTATTCCTAGAAATAATTTTTTAAAGACTCAACATGAAAGCTCTGGGATTTGCTGCAGCTGGGTTTACAGCTCAGAAAACTTTGTTTTCCTCTCAGAAAGCCAATTTTAGCATTTCCTGCTTTAAAGGAGGCTTGGGGACTCACTTCTCTAGAGGAATCAGTTCAGGTTATCAGGGAATCATTTCATGACTCTGCTGTAACCTAGACTGTCATCTTCTCCACTGTTCCATTTTAAAGAGCTGGCACATTATATATATTTCCACTGGCACCCAGGAGCCTACAGCACATATTCACTGATGCTAAAAAGATTTTATTATTAAGGTTAAAAAAGCTCAGGTAAATTGAGCTATAAAAATACTTGGACAACACAACAATTACAGTGCTGAGAAGAATGAATGAATGAAATAGGTTTTGTTTTGTCCTGTTTTTGTCTGTTACCTGTAACAGACAAAACAACGGCATTAATTTGCTGTCCTAGGAAACTCATACTGTATGAGCCTGGCTGACAAACAACACCTAGAAGGCTTTTTTTTTTTCCCCTAGAGTATTTGTCAGGTAAGCAGTGACCTTCTATGCTAACTAAGTGGCTAAGGTGGAATTACCATGCACATTCAAAGAACTGACAAAGTATTAGTATCTTCTAATTTTTGGTAGAGATCTAAAGGACAACAGCAAGGACAAAATGTTGAGATAGTATGGAGACAACAGATGAAATGTCAGAACAGACAGATGCAGTCTCGCTGGTTATTTGCTAGAACTAAATACCAACTTGTAAAAAAGGTATTTGAATTAGAAGGAAGATGGAGCAACAAGAGTGAAAAAACTCCACATTTCTACTTGGCAGTTTCTGTACAAGAAAGAAACAAATAAAACAAAATACTATGGCATGAAATGCAAAGTAAGGAGAGCCTCTTTTTTGCCTCTGGACATTTTAATACTACCAAAAAAAAATAACAGTTTTATAAGCCCTCAGGAGATTTGTACACAGGGCTTGTTCTAAAACAAAAATGGAAAACTGCTAGCAAAACTCAGCACTTGAGGCTCTCTGTCATCATCAGCACACACTTGCTATAATAATAACTTCCCACTTACATAGCATTTCTTACTATCAAATAATTTGATAAGATTTAAATTAGTAAATTTTTTCTCTTTCTTCCAACTTAAGAGGCAGGAGTGTCCAGAATGCCCCTGCAAGTCTAGAACTGCAATATAAAGCATTTATATACCACACCCATGTGTCACACCTTGAAAAAGCAACAAAATGCCTGCAGCTTCTCTCACTGAAGGACAATAGCTGCAACATTCATGGCAAAAAACAATCCCTTGTTCCTTATTTCCAAGCATCTGTTTCTCTTCCTATCTGCCCAATTCCTCTTTTGCCTCATTAAATGGCACAGCCCCTTTAAACACAGAATAAAGGTCTCATACTTTGTAAAGTTTTTCCCATCATCTCAGCTCCAAAATGTTCTCAATATGAAGGGCTCATCTCCAAAGACTGTAAAACTGCAATGTGTGGGATAAACAACAGCATTTATATTGCTGTTAAATGGATTCTGACAGCAATACAGTGACTGTTTTTCCTTCCCTTGGTGTTAATCACTCAAGTTTTCAGCCAATTGCATTCTTTGACCTCTGCCAGTCTAGGCTTCAGCTCTCACCATCAGTCCATCAGTAACAGAGTGGTCTAGCTCCTTTCAAAATAATAAAAACTTAAATGACAATGTTGCTGAAAGAGGTGGAATATTGATGGGAGAAGAGGTTGTAAAGAAGGGGGGGAAAAAGAAGAAATAAATAAAATAGTAAGAATAAGAGCAAAGATGAAATGCTGGAAGAGGTGGAATTTTGATGGGAGAAGAGGTTTTAAAGAGTGGGACAAAAAAGAAGAAATAAATAAAATAGTAATAAGAAGAGCAAAGATGAAATGCTGGAAATATGATTACTTAAAAAGACATGAAAGATCTTTAAATGCAATAAAAAAGTGAGGAGGGGGGCAGAAAAGACAGAATAAGTTTTCAAATTGTCAGGTAATGTGGTTTTGGCAGTAAGGAAAGAGTTGATCTCTCCACTACTTTGAACAGGGAAAGGCATATAACTATTTTTGCTCACTTTTTGTTTCTCATTCCATTTCTCTTCTCAAATGGAGGGGTGTGAAGAGGGAAGCTCCCAATTTTAAAGACAGTATGGCACCATACATTTTAAGCTGCAGCTCAGTCCTAATGGGAAGCCTTTCTTACTTACAATGTTTTATTTACTGGTGCATCCTTTTATTTATAGGTGCATCCATACAGGAAAAGATGTTACATTCAAAATCAATGGCTGCTTCTTCCCTTTTCACTTTAGAAAGTGACAAGGAATTTGAGCAGAACTGATATCAAAGTTGGATTTTTCTCCATGCCAGAAAAATATAGAACAGCAAGTTGAAACCCAAAATTAATTTGGGGTGTTTTTTATAATGTGTCTAAAATTGGAATGTTAGTTTTCTGTGGACTCTATCATAATGCAATAATGCAACTAACCAAGTCTTTATGCTAGTACATTTCCAAATTTACTCTAGTCAACAGTGCTTGAACAGAATCATTAACTGAAGTTGCTCATAACAAGGAAGAGTGTCCACCAGCCAGGGAAAAGACACTCAAAAATGAAATGATACCCTACACTTCTACTCAATATTTTTGTGCATAACTTGGAATGAAGTGTTGCTAACTGATAAGAAGAAATCTTGTATTGTGAAAATAAAAATGTTAAAATCTCACCCTGAATAAATCTTATCCAGGTAAAAGAAAAAATGAAGCAAATATTGGTTGAACAAACTCAGTTTTCTGTTGCCTAGCTCCACAATACTAAACCAAGAATTATGTAAAAAAGGACAATCTTTTACCCTTCTATTTAAAACAAACAAAGCAGGAAGGACAACGAACACCTACCTTTTCTTCTTGATAGATGATGACAAAATGTTGTCCTGAATTGCCTTACATTTTGAAGCCTGTTCAAACTGGTAAATTCCATTTTTATTAAGAGTTGTTCTGTTAAAGGGAGCGGGAGGAGAAAAACCAATAAACTTTAAAAGAGAGAACATATTCTACCAATGTTGTCACATTTACTTTGCTATGACAATAAGATTAATAACCATTGATTTAGCTGAAAACATTACCAAACAAATCTTACGGACTTCTATTGTGAAGCTCCTGTTAGTAAGAGTTTGCTGCTAGGGACTACAAAATATTTGATTATTTAAAATAACCCTACTTCATTGTCTGAGTTATATTTTCCATTTTACACTGTAAATGTAATTTACACAGGAAATGTAATTAAAAAAATAAATGAAATGGAAATTCTCTTGAACATTAAGTTTTGAAGATATTTAAAGTATTCACTAGTAAAATATTTAGCAGATGTGATTTCCTAAAATTGTTCATGAAATGCAATACTCAGAGAGATTATAATATATACAGGAAACACATATATATTAATATAATATATACAGGAAACAATTTAAGTGTATCTTTGTACTTGAACTCACTGCCTCAAGCATATATTCTTACCGCCTTGTTTATTCTTTATACAGGAAGAACAAATATTTGTAAAAGAAACCAAGACAAGTGCCAGATAGTGATCTTTAGTTCTTGTCTTATTTTCACCAAACTGTGTGGTCCTCTTGCTCTGGGCAGCCCTTGTTGAAGACTGAGATGTCAATTAGTAAATGACTGAGATACCAAGGTCTTATTCCATTCACCTCAGTTCATTCTGTATCTAGATCCAATCTCGTGTAATCACCCTCTTCTAACATGAGCCTTCCACTCTTGGACTGCCATTTATCATAAACATTTTTCCTCTGGCATTATTTTCCCTGCCCCTCACCATATTCCTCCCTGCCACCTCCCCCTCTCTTTTGCTTTTTTCCACCAATCCACTACTTACAAAGCCCTTGGACACCGCAGTCTATTTGTCCAAACCAGAAGTAGAAACACGGATGACAGAGATGCTGTGTGCTATTCTTAACGAACAACTGAAACATCTCTGTGCAGAGGCACTCACAAAGAGAAGGGGCCTTTCTGCTTTGCACACAATGCACTGTGCTTCTGAACCATTACTGCTTTCACTGACAAGGACCAAAACTCTATTGCCTTCCCTGCTACAACATGGAGACTCCTCAGCAAGATTTCTGACAAGCTGACTGAAGACCTTGCTTGGGAAAGATGCCATTTAAAGCCACAGAACCACAGAATGGCTGAGGTTGGAAGGTATCTGTAGAGGTCATCTAGTCCACACTCCCTGCTTAGGCAGGGCCACCTAGAGAAGGTGAGCAAGGACTGTGTCCAGATGCTACTGAGTATCTCCAAGCACAGAGACTCCACAACCTACCTGAGCAGCCTGTGCCAGTGCTCAGTCACCCTTACAGTGAAAAAGTGAGGCCTGATGGCAGAGAGAATGGCCTGTGTTTCAGTTGGTGCCCACTGACTCTGGTATATGACTGAGCACCACTGAGAAGAACTTGGCTCCATCCTCTTTGCACTCTCCCTTCAGGTATCAATAAGGTCCCTCCTGAGCCTTCTCTCCTTAAACACTTCAAATGAGAAGACTGACTGAAGAAGAAAGAAGAATAAATGCTTGTTTATTTTGCTACTGAAATGACTCTCATGGTCATAGATGACAGGAAAGGGAAACACCATCTTTCTTTTTCTTTCCATTTCCCATGAATTTTCTAGAGACTCAGTCACCCCTAGTAGCAATTTCCACAGGATGTAGGCTGCAGAGGAGAGAACAGCTCCTTCCTTTCTTCCCACCACCAAGGAATTCTTCTCAGTATACACTCAGTGCCCCTGAGGAAGTATCCAGTCTCTAGGCCCCTTGTTGAGGACAACAGTAAGACAACACAACACAAACCCCTATTTTTTCAGTTCTGTAGTGACTTCAATAGATAGTAACAGCCGGCACTGCCTACTGAGCTCCTTGGCTGTCTTTGCATACAGCTCTTTATCTCTTTTTTTTTCTCAAGGAGTGAAATAGAAATAGCAGAAGGCTCTTAGAGCACACAGCTCAGAGCTAAGAACTCTGCAGATCTCACACAGCAAGTGCTAGCAAATATTCTGCCTACAAAATTTATGTACACAGGTTCATTGCAGCTTGGTCTGAATGATTCTGTCTATGCCAGAGCAACCAGGTAGGCAGAATCTCCAGTTCTCAAAAAAATTTAGTTACCACTACATCATGCTTCCTCTCTCTTGCTTCTTTAACTCCACAACCACAAATGATTATTCGGCAGCTGCAGCTTGAAGTAAGAGAAATGGCTACAGGCAAGAGTTTAGCTGGCTAACTAGCATCTTAAAGAAAAAAAAAATCAACAAAACCCAACAAAACAATATAAGCCAAGTGCAAGTTACTGCTGCAAATAAGCCTTTCATTATAACTAAAACCTAAGATATTGGATGCTGATTTGAGAAGTGACTCCAGCCCTTCTGAGTCACAGCTGGCCAGAAGAGACCCCGTCTGACACGTGAAGGCTGCTGGGATGACCAAGTCAGAGCAGGCAGGTTTGATCAGCTCCCTGCAAAGTGCATCAGCAGGCAGCAGCAAAGCACCAACCTTCTTTCACAACTCTGAGCAGACAACCATTACAGGTCCTTATAACTTACTCTTAATTTATGTCCTGAGATCTGTGGGGCAATGAACAAATATTCTCTCAAGTACAAGCTTTACTCCACAGACTTTTAGTCCTTTTAAATTCATAAGATCAACACAAGCAAGTTGCCCATTTTTTAATACATAATTGGTTTTTAGGCACTCATTTTCAAGACTTGAAAAATTAAAAAAAGAAGTCAGAGGAAAAAGAATGAACAAAATAAGTCTCTATTCTGTTTTGTCATTAAAGCCTCAGAATCACTTTTACACCCACATGATAGATCACCCACATGATAGATCACCAAAATGCTTCTTCTCTAGCTTTTTACACATAAAATTTACTTAACATTCTTTATGTGGTGCAAAAGATACAAAATTAAAACAATCTATTTGCATGAGATGTGAAAAAATGACTCATTTTATTAAAAGTGAAGTTTATGATTTCTGTTTCTGTCAGACTGGCCTTTGCTTCACAGCAGTGAAATCTTTTTGCATTTAGATAAAAATGGGTGTGTAAGAGGCAGTCCAGACTTCTACTGCATTATTCATGGCAAAGTTGTGCAGACATCAGACTCAGATTAAATTTCTTCTCATTTCAGACAATTGTGCAAGACAACATTTACCACTAAATGAATTTACCTGACCTAGTCAAGGACAGATTTTGTTCACTCAGAGCAGCACTACAACTTCTGCAATGAAATGAAATGGCACACCTAACAACGCAGATATCAGGCTACATTCAACTAATTTTGTGAATTATTAAGCTAAATGAGAGCTTGAAGTAGAAACATTCTGTTGGCTTGAACTCGTAAAACTGATGATACAGGGAAATTTCAGCTGTATTTTCCTTAGGGTTTAGATGTTCTCAAAACAAATCTAATTGGATCAAATCTGAAAAACAGGATTTTTTTTTAATCATATATGAACAGCTTGAGGACCACATACTTCCTATGGTAATTCTAGGAACTCGGGAAGTACACCATCTGTACTTTAATAAATCCACAGTAGATTAAGACGATGTGCCATATTTATCAGCACGTTTTTATTCTATATCTTGCTCTCAGGAAGACAGCAAAAATGTTTAAGACAAGGACTGAATCCACCTTTAGAATAAGAAATACAGAAACTATATGGAAAGTCCTTTTGCTGATCCTGTAGCATTTAGTCCTGAGACAATAGGGAACCTAGAATCACCAGACAGAGAAGTATGTGAAATAACTGCATTCTAGGGGAGCAGAAAGGTACAAGGTACAGGCAGGGGAAGCAAAGGGACATCCTTTAAAAACACAACCAAATTCAACCCCAGTTATCAGAGTAGGAAAATGGAATGGGCATTAGATGGAGGAATGGTAGGGAAGAAAAAAATAGGCAGATGGAAAAAGGAAATCTTTGAGTTATACTGTAATATGAAAATTGAAATGCCACTCCTCTAGAAATCCCTTAAAATCAGGTGGAAACAAAGAATGAGGGATGAGGTATTAAAAATTTCTCAGAACTGAACTGTCTGGCACAAGTGAAAGCAACAAAAATTTTGCCTCCCTAGAAAGTCCACACTGAAAGTAAGGGAAAATCCTGCTCATTAGCTATTCACTCCACACCCAGCACAACCAGTTGTTGCTCTTTTCAAAAGCTTCTTGCCCTTGTCTGTCTGAACCAGCGCAAGAGCTCTAAACATGTTCCAGCTGAGCATCTCCAGCTAAAAAGGATAACTTCTGTATGCAAAATTGTACATTTTTATCATTCTACCAAAATGGCACGGAATAGCATTATCCAGATTTTGAATATCTTCTGTCTTAATCTCTCCCTTGAAGGGACTAATTTATATTTGAATCTCATCATTTGTAAGTTGAATACTATTTTAAAAAATCACAATCCATATTTCCCTAGGAAGGGTTTTCTTAAGTGCTGTCTTTGACACTATTTCATATTAATCAGATGGTAAGAATACGGTGATGTTTTTACAGTTCACAATACCTTGATTAATAAGGCAATACACAATTTAAATTCTTGGAGAAATGTGCTATAAAAATGGCTTCATCAAACCACAGGAGTAAGAATTTGTCTTGAAACATTAATCACAGTAACTGTTAAAGGGACTGATCCTACTATCTTTGTTCAGGTACCTATAGAGGTATTGCTTATGTAAGGAATGCTAAATCCAGTCTTTAACAGAAACTGCATCTTTAAATTATTTGAAAGACCCTCCAGTGCATTCACCAGGATTATGTATAACATCAGGTACTATTTATTTATAAAATCCATACAGTTCATAACAGGTAGCATGACAAGCAACATTCAGAGCCTCATGGTAGGTGAAGTGAAAAGAATAAGGTACTTACACTAAAATCATGTTACAAGGACACATGATAGAATGACAGAGCAGTTTCATTTGGTCCAAGTAAACAGAAAGAGTCTGGGAAACCTTTCACCACTGTCAGAACTTAAATGCATCCTGGCAGCAGCTTTCAGCTGACCACCTGTTCATTTAGACAGAACTAATACATGAGGCGTGTATTCAAAGTGTGCTCCTAAAATATGTCTGCATGCATCACTTGGGAATGAAGAGGCAAAATATTAAGAGAGCAGTAAAATTAGTGAAGTGGATCCCCACTGCTGACTAATATAAACCATAGAAAATTATATGTGCAATATACTAGTATATTAGTGCAATATACTATATACTATTCCATAATTGTGGTATTAAGGCTAATACCACAATTATGGAATAGTATATAGTATATTGCACTAATATGTCTCTTCTTTTGCTTCTGAATGCCTGAATGCAGTATTTTGACAGGAGACAGAATGTACAGGTCTCTGTAGCATTGTTAATTAAGTATAGCTGTTTATTTCCTAGGCCTGCATACAGATCTGCTGCTGAGAGAGGAATTGGAGAAATCAACACTATGGAACACTGTATTAATACTAACTTGTTTACTCATAGCTCCTCAATCACTTCCTCCCACTGTTCAATTACCCCAGTGGTCTTTACACAGTGCTTGCCTTGGACCTGCAAAGACAGAAATCAAGCTAGGGAAATAGTAAGCGAATAGCAACACAGAGTAATGGTGGTCAGCTCTTCAGGGTACTGCTGCCTTGTTACTTTCATATAAAGTATACATAAATAGTGCTATTTTCACTTCCCTTGCAGGAGTTGGCATTATTTATCTGCTACATATTTCAGGGTAGTATAATAGGAGCTAGAATTTCTGCCTAAATTTAACTTAGCACACCCTGGGCCTAATAACAAAAAAAATACTACCTAGCTTCTCTTACTATTTTCATTTTCCCCTGATAAATACTTGCAGTGTTTATAGTGGAGCCTTCTGTTCTACTATTGATGCAACCACTACACAAACAACTATGTCTGCACAAACACAGCTGGGGAGCGATGAAAGGAGAGAAGGAAGACCAAGGGTCTAAAGGTGGGGAAAATGCAAGTCTTCTTTGTTTGGTTGTACTGTTGGCTTAAGAAAATAGAAATTGTACTTGTGGTTACAGCTTAAAAATTGAGAGGATGAGGCACAGATAGGAGAATTTGCCAGAGAATATAGTATTGCAATATAAATTATATTGGTTCCATGAATAAAACTGGGGACTACTAGACATATCTTACTAACAGAAGACTTTCTTTTCAGTAAGAAACCCTACTAAGAACCATAGCAGGCTGTGAAATAAACCCAAGATTAAACATGCAAGTTTGTAGAGCCAGTCACATTGCTCCAATTAGCTACCACTTAACAAGAAAAAGGGGTAAGAATGTCCTGTAAGACACAAACCACATCATCAAAGTTATTTACTAAGACACAGATCTTCAGAGAATTTTAGGTGCCTGGTCACTGTGTGTTTAAACATTGCAGCACATAATAGCTGCCTAAATATCTAAGAGAGAATGATCCAATCCCCTGCTTTTCATCCTTCAGTTTCATCCTTTTAAAAGAATTACTCAAAGTAAAAGAACAGATTAGCTTTCAGTACTGCAAGGCAACAGAATAATAGGGCCTTAGAGATTCTTTGGGAGATGTCTAGTTCCAAATATGCCTCCAAAAGCAAAGGAAATAATGATAAAAAAGATTAGCTTGTGACTGTGAAGATTGTCTAGATTACTTATACTTAGAGGTCAAGGATACTGCCTAGGTTTTTTTTCTTTTTCCTTTCCTGGAAACATCCATGTACATCCTCTTACTCTTATGCAGGAAAGAACGTTGCCGTCAGTAACACAGCAATGCCATCCAAATGATCCGAGCTGTTTAGGAGAATCATACTTCCCCACTACACGCTGGAATCTAATTCCTGTTGACCACACCATCCATCTCGGTCTCTGAGGGATTGGTCTGAACCTCCTGAAGGAGTCCAGATGCCCTCTGAATCAAACCTCTCCAGCATGGCCCTTAGCCAGGTCCAGTCCAGCTGCTGCCTGGATCAAACCCCTCCAGCATGGCTCCTTGCCCAGTTCTGCTGCTCTCTGGATGAAGTAACAGCTCCTGGTCAGTCCAGTCCAGCAGCTCACTCTACTTTCTCATAAGCCAAACATGCACCACAAACTCCTGTCAGGACAGTTTACTGAGCATAGTCACTCAGATGAGAAAGCACATCCACTCTTGGATTCAGCTGGCAAGACATCTCTCCAAAGACACTACGGTTACAGGACCTTGAGTAAATTGAAACTTTCTTTGATAAATTATTTACTGGACACACTTTTGCAGTCACTTAGTCATGAAGAAATACAATTTCAGGCTGACCAAAACTAGCTTCAAATTGGTGCCAAAATCCTCGAAGTACAACAAGGAAAATAAAAATAAAATCTCAATCTCACTTGCTCTATTAAAAAGGTTAAAAACATGACATAGATTTTCATACCTCTTTGGTATGTGTTGTTGCTACTTTCTTTGCCCCTGTTTTGAGTGTACTAACAGCAGATGGGAAATAGCTAGACTGTTGTCAGAAGTGCTCTCTACCAGCATTTCTAGTCAATTCAACTCCATGGTATAGCACACAGGGCTGAGTGAAGGGAGATGCAGCTCAGAAACTAGCAGGGAAGAGCGTGAGGAGACAGGCCAGGGAGAAACCACAGACACACAGACACAGACTCCAAAACAGAGTGGAGAGAAGAATGGAGCAATGGCTACCAAAAAAGCAACAGAACAGTACGTACCACAAAAGCAATACTAAGAGGAGGAAAGAAAGGGAAAAGGCAGAAAGAGGAAAAATGAGAACAGGAAAGAGAAGCAGCTCATAACACTAGGTAGGAACATTTGGAGAATTCCTTTTCTTTCACTCTAATTTTGAAAGATGCTATAAACTCACAACTTGTGAATGTTCCAAATTTTGAGAGAGGGAGCACAAAGATCAGAAACACATAAGAAATGCACTGTTAGAGTACACTTGAAATTGTTACTAACATCACTTGCATTCACTTAGGGAAAGCATAGGCTGTCAAATTCAACTAGACTGGGTGAGATGGTAGCCTCAGTAAGGTTAACTTCACTGTCACCACTGTCTCCAACACAAGCACATCATCATTTCTGTGAAAGACCCAATTCTTAAGTTCTTTCTCATTTTTATAATGTCTTTTTGAGCACAATATATATTAATATATAATAGTCATGGTAACTGCAAAGTTAATAAGGTCATATAACATAAAAGAGGAAAGCCATAATACTTCCATACTTCTTACTAGTACTTATCTCATGTGGATTACACCACCATCTTCTACACTCTTAGTTTTCCTACAGTGTGTGGGGACTCAAGGGCATGAAAATAACAGTATTGAAGTCTGCATGTATGGCACAACGTTTTTCACAGCTGATTTTATATATTATCTTCACATTAAGCTTCACAATACAAAATAACAGGCTGTAAAGAAAAGATCTACATTGATCTAAAAGATCAAGACACAGGATCAAATGAATGGGCTCCCACAAAGTATGATACCAAACCAAAATGAAACAGCTTCATCTGTCTTGCCTTCATCCTATGAATTTTAAATGATAAATCTGTATTTTTAACTAAATACAGATTACAAAAACAGTATCAGTATTACCCAGCTCCACCTTCCTGGAAAGAAGAATAAAAGATACCTGGAACACATCATTCAGCAGGCACTTTTTACATCGTACGCCAACAAAACTGCTCTACGCAATATTTTATTGGGCTCAAAACCAACAGCAGAGTGACAGACGTCAATAAGAGGGCCCATGAGAAAATTATTCATTATAGTTAAAGCAAAGTGTCACTTGCTCCAATGATCTCTAACGCTCTCTAACGCACTCTCGAGATGATCAAGCCGCCGAAACAAAAGGAAGAATGAACCGAGCGAAGGCGAATTTGTGCTTTTGTAGTCTCGACCTCACGGACCCACCTGCGAGCGGCCAGCCCGTACCTGTTCTCGGTCTGAGGAAGGGGCGTCAGGGGAGACCTGAGGGCTCGCACCACTTTCGGCGTGACAGCCGCTACTCCTGCCTCCTCCTCCTCCCAGCCCCTGGCAAGCGAGACGGGAAAACAAAGTTGTCAGGACCAGTGATAGAACATCACCCGGCTCGAGCGGCGCCGCTCTACTACCCCACGACCCGCCCAGAGCCGCCAGCACCCGCGCCCAGCCCAACCCGAGCCGGGGGCGCCGCGCCCCGCGGGGCTCGTCCCGCTCCTCCCGCCCTCCCCAGCCGGCTCCGGACCGCGGGCGAGGCCGCCCGGCCGCCCTACCTTGCGCGGAGGNCCCTCCCGCTGCCACCGCGCGGGCCCGGCCCGTCGGTGCTGCCGAGGGGCGGCCGGGCTCGGCCGGCGTGAGGGCGGCCTGTGCTGGCGGCCTGTGCGGGCGGCCGGTCGGGGCGCTTCCCGGGCCGCTTCCCGGGCCGCATCCAGGTGTCGAGGGTCGCAGAGCGAGGTAGTCGAAACTGCCCAAACTTTAATAGGGGAGAGGGGCGCCGTGCGGAACAGCGGCGGGAATAGGGTGTGGGGATTGCCCGGCGAGGGCAGGCAGCCCTGCCCTCGTGGCTGGTGGCTGGTGTAGTGAAGCCTCTGCTACTTCAATGGCTCTTTATCTGAATTAAAAAAACAATAGTCAGCTTGTCCTGTGTTTTGTCTTATAAAGGGTATGTTATAAAAATCTGTATATTATAGATTGAAGCGACCCCATGTAGAATACTTGTGTGCAGCTCTGGGACCCCCTAGCACAGGAAGGATGTGGACCTGTTCAGAGGGCCATGAACATGTTCTGAGGGATGGAATACTCCTGCTGTGGAGACAGCAGAGAGACCTGGGGTGGTTCAGCCTGGAGAAGGCTTTGAGGAAACCTCGTTACAGCCTTCTGGTATTTGAAGGAGGCCTACAAGAAGGCTGGAGAGGGACCTTTTTAACAAGGGCATGTAGTGATAGAACAAGCAGGATGGCTTTAAACTGAAAGATGGCTGATTTATATAGAATATTAGGAAGATATTCTTTACTGTGTGGATGCTGAGTCTTGGATCACTCTGACCTAGTGGAAGGTGTCCCTGCTTATGGCAAGGGATGGTTGGAACTAGACAATTTATAAGGCTGCTTCCAACCCAAAACATTCTACGAGTCTGTGATTTGCAGTGGTTTTGGGAAAAAAAAAGTTTCTGTAGTAAGCTTGTATCTTTCTACTAACAGTGCATTTGGTGTTATGTGGTATAAAACAGAGAATACAACAGAACTGATAAAGGAACCAAATATCTTAGGCCTGATGGAGCAGAAACCACGGGAGAGAGAGATAAATGCTCCCTGGGCAATAAGTGACCAAGGAACACGTGAAACTTTGTGATAAGATGTTACCAAGTGATGTAGTGAAGAATGTGTACCCAATGGGAAATTGTTACCAAAAATAGGACCCTATATAAGTGCCATACAAGTAAAACCCTATATAAAAGCCTTGTTTACTCAATAAAATTGGCTTCTAATCTCAGCTCAGATGTCCCTGTCTCTCAATAGCAGATACAGTGTTGCTTATACAAACCAGCAATTGGTATGAGAAACCTAGTAAGGCGACAAGGTGCCAATAACTAAGCACACTTTATTAAGCCAGTGGGTAAAAGAGATGCTGTGACATACAGCAGCCTTTCAATAGTGAGTTGTCTGACACCTTGTTTTTGCAGATTCTTCCCTATCCTTCGTGTTTTCTGTATCTATGAGCATTTCCTTAAGCCTTGGAGCTGCTGCTAATCAAACAATGGCTAGAAAATCTCAAAGTTGCTCTGCTGAAACTATATTAATGAAATAACAGGGACTTGATATTGTTAGTGGTTAGATATGACAATTAGAGGCAGCATGCCTGTAGTGTACCAGAGGAACAGTAGAGCACCATCTATGATTGTGATGGGGTATGCAGGGAAACATCATGTTTTTGTGGCATTTGTTAGCTTGTTGGTGAGCAGGGCTGTGGGTGCTGGTGGGAGGGAAGCAGTTGGCTGGTGTCCCAAGGGGTTGCAGTTACCTCACTGGCTCATTGCACAGTCCTCCTGGGAGCACAGCTCAGTTGTCTTCTTGGCTTTAAGGTACTTAGTTGTAATAGTGAAACAAAGCCAGTGTGAAGATTTCTGAAGTCCTGAAGAAGTTTTCTGTTTTAAGATTGTCATGACTCATAGTGTCTAGAACATGAAGGTGATTCATCACCATTTCCCAAAAACTTTCATTGGGGCTATCCTATAAGACCAGTTGACACTGTATACAAACGAGCAGGGGCCAGTAGCCAAGCTTTTCAAGATACATGTATATTTATTAATCAGCAGATAGTAGAAATATCAATCCCATATCACCTCTGTAAAACATGAAGGCTTCTGCTATTTCTTAATACCCATTATACAGTATATAAAACAATAAGTCTGTTGTCTTAAAAGCCTAGTGGTATTCAATTCCAGCTCTGAATGAAAGAAGACTAGGAATTACAGTCCAGAAAATGATTTGGTTTTTGCCCTCACTGTCGTTTTCCTCTGCAATACAGTTTTCCCGTGAGTCCTGAAGTATCACTGTCAGCTAATCCATGGCAAATTTAGTGATGCCAGTGAGGACATCATATTTCAAGTTAGAGGTCTGCTGCCAACACTAGTCTATAACACCAGTAAAGATTTTTTTTCCCCAAGATCAGAAGGTTAATCTTTGTGTCATATTAAAGTTCTTGCAAAGAAAATGGGAAGATTATAAACTATATGTGTTTAAATTAGACCTGGCACTTGGTGCTTGTTGTTTACTAACAAGTTTACAAACATGTATCGATTGATTGTCACAGTATCTTTAAATGTTACCAGCCTTAATTTCCTACCACAGAAGCTTAGTAGAAATGTTAAGCGACCCTACTAAAGGGTGTGATGAGAATCAGTGGTGAATCAGAATTCAAATTTAGGAATGCTGGATTCAAAAGAAAAGTTTCTCTTACATGGTGTTGCCATGTCAGAAGAGATGATGTCAGGTAATGTAATATAGAGGGTCAAAATGATAAAGGCACAGGTGCCAAAGATGCCACACAGGAAAAGACAGAGACTTAACAGTGTACATAGTGCCTGTGTCCCATCTCATCATCTTCCTCACAGCTAGAAACTGCTGCATCTTGGCAGTATCCCCCTTCCTCTGATTCCCATTAGCTTCTGAATCAGCAGGAATTGATAATTGCTGGCTTGCACAGAAGGAAGAGATCACTAATCAGCCAGGTGGTATCATCATGACTTTGTTACTGAGCTCCTACAAACCTACTTAGCTGCTAATTTGGAAAAGCAAAATGCAGCCTTGGTTATCATCCATGAAAGGCTGCTGTCCCCCAAGTCAGCAGGATTGCATCTCGAAAGGAGTCTGGTGGAGGTGCCTGTAGGGCTGCTGGTCACATGGAGGCAGCTCAGCCTTCTTATTTCCAGCAGCTAAATCATATTAAGAAGAAATTAATGTTCATTAAATGCTTTCCTAGTGCTGCCTTCTCATCTAAGCAATGGCTGTCATAGGGTTATTAGTTATTGCAAATAGGAGGAGAAACGACTGTTAACATTAAGAAGAGGTGAAAGGTACTAAAGATGTTCAGTGAAACTGAAGTCCCATGTTCTGGGGAAGCATAAGAGGCCTCAGAGTGAGGTGTTGGTGCGAGATAACAATTTTTGTATTTTTAGTGTGCTCAATGTGAGTGCTTTTAGCAAAAAACTTCCAACAAATTCACAAAACTGAAACATATGTGTTTCAAACTGGGAGAAAGTCATTGGTTCATTGCGTTTCACAACTTCATTTATTTCCACCCACGGTTATGGGCAACATGGTTTTACATAATGATAAACTGTAAGAACTAAGGTGTTGTCTGCCAGCCTCTGGGACAAATGGCCCAAATAATTCCACTAAAGGAAAATTGCAAAAAGCAATGCATTCCTGTACCCCATTAAAATTTAAAAAAAGTTCATACCAAATAAACACCTTGTGTGACTGTTGCTGCTATGCTTTTTAGCTTGCCTTAATGTTTTTTTCTCTATTTTTTGGGGGGACAGAATTTTGTGTCCTGTAACTTAAAAATTAAGCTTTATTAAAATAATACTTTAATAATTAAATTCAGTCAGAAAACAGTCTGTTGAGATCTACACAAACCTAGCTAAATTGTTAGATGTTTAAAAGCAGTTACATGTACCATCACTTTGAGATGTTCATCAAGTGTGCCAATAATGATTCATCCAGTCAAGCACCATTCACTCCTTGGAGAAGGTGAAAAAAAAATCAGGGCATATGGAGAAGTCTTCAGGACTCTGAGTGTCTCATAAGATGTCATACTTACAGAATCACAGAATATTCTGAGTTAGAAGGGACAGACAAGGATCATCAAGTCCAAGTCTTAAGTGAATGACCTGTATGGGGATTGAACCCACTATCTGGTGTTATTAGCTCCCTGCTGGAACCAACAGCAGGACTTACTTCTTGTGCACAAAATTAATGCTTTTTCACTGTTGTAAGCTATGTTTTTATATCCATCAGGGTAAGATATTGTGTGTACTTCACCACACTCCTTTACTTAGTTTAACCGAGAAAACAGCTTCTCCTCTTTAGCAATGATGATGCAGACCAGTGGCAGATGAAACACTCATTGCCAAAAAATCATCTTGGAGCATAAGCAAACTTGAGGCCAGTAACTACTGAAAATAAGTGCTCTACTGCCAGCCACTGTGTGAGCCTTCATCCAATTAAGGGCACTGCAGGCATATGCCCATGACTGTAGTTCAGTCCGGTGTGTGTGCTTTTCCAAAGGAAGCTGATGGGCCAAGAGGATCTGAATTACTATTAAGGTACAAAGGAGGAATTTAATTCAGAAACTGAAAAATTTGCCAGTTTTTAACCTGAAGCAAGATAATTTTTTCCCCATTCTCTTTTCTTCCTAAAGGTTTTCAGTACGGTATCTTATCATGACACTATCTGAAAGGCCATACTGGGTCAGACAAGAACAGCATGTTCTTCAGGCAGTGCCTGGGAGCACAGTCCCAGGGAAGATCTGTGCAGTGATCCATCCCTAGGACCCTTTCTCAGCTTCCCACAATCAATGGCTCAGGGAATTTCTGAACTAGAACTAGCTGTGTGTTTAGTTGCCTTTCATGGATTTTTCTTCCATAATTGGATCTAATTGGTTTTTGAAACCATGTAAACTTCTGGCATCAACAGCAGCTTGTGGCAATGATTTCCATCCAAGATGAATCCTTCTATTACAATTAGCCCAGGAACAATTTGCAAGTCTCTATTGTTATTTGGAGCTCTGATCTCCTTTGCTAAAGGAGATTATGCACTAAGTATTCTTTTGCAATGAATTTTACTACAGTTGCACAAAACTGCGCTGCTGTTAATACAAATTCACAGCATCCATTGCTAGAATTCAGTGGGAGTTATTACAGAGCATACTGTGAATGCTAATTAAAAATAATGCACAACACTCAACCAAATCCTAATGGACCAATGGCACAATGTCAAATACATCAGGAGCAAAGACTTTTAATACAATTATTAAAACTCCAAGCAAACAAACAAAGCAAGTAAATTAGCACTGTCAAAAACTGTTGAAGCAACATTTATTCAGCACAGATCAGCATGCAGACTGACTGTACAGCTCCCAGAAGCTTTTAAAATGCCTGCATGGCTGAAGGGGGAATATGCCCCCAGGGATGTCATGTAATGGAAGGGTTCTCATTGGGCACTGTGGTCAACAGTTCAGGTAATTAAGTCAAACTAAACATTTCTTTCCATCACACAGTGTGTCCAGCTGCCCATCTGTAGAAAAATCCTATTTGGGATCACATGTTTGTTGAAGTGCGCATATAAAATATACAGTGATACAAATGAGAGGCCATAGTGGAGTCCAGAATCATCTTTTATGAAACAAGTGATGGGGTGTGATGACCAGACAGAATAATTTATGAATATGAAAAATCAGAGCAACAATTCAGGAAAATAAATGCATGGTATGAGCAAACAGCAGGGATCACTTGGAAAAAGAAAAAAAATGGGACACATGCATGAAGGCATAATCTTGGGATGGGAAGATTATCCACTGAGTTTCATCCCAGAGGATGACCTGGCTGATCAGCTCCAAATGTCTTTTTGGGATCACAGCGCAACGAAAAAGCTGGAGCTTTTTTTTTTTTTTTTTTTACTTTTCCTATATTTCCTTTGTTGAAATTCATGGAGTACACTAAATGGAAAATTAAGGAAGAATCCTGTGCCAAGATATGGGGATAGACTACTTCATTGCTATGGAAGAACAACCAGAGAAGTGCTATAGAGCATTATGAACTCATGGATTTGAGGAAGAAAGACAGGACCTCTGTCTTTAAGCTGGGAAAAAGCCATTAACCTCATTAAATAGAGTTAAAAATATAACTGGCCAGATTGCAGCCTAGACATATTCTTATATAATAATGATTCTCATAGTCTTTTCTGCAGTAAAAATTGTTGAATGCTCCATAGAAACAGCAGCTGCAAATCCTAGATTTTCCTTCTCCTATCATCAGATACTTAGACTATTTGCAGTGCTGAAGTTAATGCTGATAAGGCTATGATACAAGGGGGGTGCCAAAGGGGTGCAGGTGAGGGATATGGTTGTCAACAGTGGGATCAGCCAGATGGAGCTTGTGACTGGGATGCCTTGCTGTGGAAAGGAGATCATCTGGAGGAGAAACCATGTCCCATAAATCATGGAGATGTGTAGGAAAGTGATTGTGAGGGTGCTTGAGAGTCAGAATTTGACAAGGTCCCTTAGCTAAGATGCAGCTTTAAGCACATGTTGATCAGGGGCCAGTCTTGAGCTTCTGCAAAAGTGAGGCACCTGCCAGAGTCCTCTGAAAGCTCAGTGTGTCTCTAAAGTGAAACATCAGTGTTTACACAGGGCAGGAGGCATATCCATGCAGTGATGAGGAAATTCAAGAAAATCACTGAACCTTCTGCACATCCTGGGAAGAGAAACAGGATAGGAAAATAAGCCATATAAAAAAATCTACCTCTTAGCATTAGGGTGGCTTCCTGTTTCAGAATCGTCAGTGAAAGCAAGGGAGGAAAAAACTACACAATTCTTTATTTCTGTTTGTCTAGTAACATCTTGAGCCATTTATAAACTGGAACTGAAAGCCTTTACCTCCAAACAGAAATAAATCCAGGGTACTTTAAGAGCTAGCAAGATATACAGACTTTTGGGAATGCTTGCTGTATACCAGAATTGTCTCTGATGTCTTTTTTTCTCCATTCTGAAGTAATTTTCTGTCTGAATGATGATGGTTGTAGACTAGAGTCCAAGATGGGCCAAAACATGACTGGATCCATGCCAACATATGAGAAAGCCATCTCAGCCAATGCATGACCAATGCTGCCCTGCTGGGGAGAGATCTGTCAGTGGGGCAGCTGGATTGGGGCTGTCCCCTCTCAAGAAGCACAGAAGCTCTCTCTGGCATAGGAGAAAGTGAGAAACCTTGGAAGGCTTGTGCCATGGCTGGGGGCATGCAAGGCAGAGGCCAAGGGAGTGAGTTAGGACATTTTCCTTCTCATGGCAGATCATCATCAATTGGGCTCAGCTCTCTCCCTCTCCCTCTCTGTCTCTCTCCTCTAAACATGTAGTGCTAGGTATGGGACTTCAGTAAATATGCTGATATCCCATACCTCAGTGACAGGCCTTGCTGATTGCATTGGAGTGCCGGCTCACTTTCATTAGGCTCTGCAAATATACTGCCATTCCTAAAAAATCTGTGTGCTGGGTAAGCCAGAATCTCTCCTACAGTCCTCAGATAGCCACTTATCTATTTGTCTCCCTCTCAGTTACTGTACTTCCAGAAAAAACACAGTATATTATATCCAGTGCCTTTGATGGCCTGGCAGAAGTGAATTAAGGTCTAGCATAGAGGAAAACCAAAATAGCTTAGGAAGAGTGAGTCTCATCTGAATAGAAGGGATCAATAACAACTCCCATAGTTGTTAGCAACTCTTTAGCATTATTTTCGGAACAAGCATTCAGTACCTAGCTCCCAGGTGAGACTTTCTGCAGGTCATGGTAATTTTCTTTTTACAGATCATCATTTTTTAACCTTGAGATCTTTATCACCCATACTACTTATTTGGACATCCTCTACAGTTAACAACTCCATCTAAATAGACTAACTTTATAAATATATAGTTTACCATTACATACCATTTATACACCATTTCTGAGTCTTCTACATTGAACAGCTTTGGTGTCATCAGTAGACCTGAAGAAATCTAAAAATGTATCAGTGTTTGGGAAGATCACTCAAAACAGGAGCGAGGAGAGGAGGATGGAGGCTCCAGGACAGTGAAGAGGTGAATGGGGAGCACAGAGGCTCAGTGTGGGGGACAGAATGGCATGTGAAGTGTGTGGAGCCTGAGCACTAAGGGCAGAGGGGAAGGAGGATGAGGGCATTTTCAGCTGAGAGGATTGCTGATGCTTAAAGTACCATTATCATGTGCTGGGGAGATGTGCATTTTAAATAGCAGCATTTAAAATCCTTCGCCTTTAAAGTCGTGTTTGCATATTGCATGAGTATGCATTTGACTGAATAGCTGAGTGTGTGTAAAAGTCAATTCTAAAGCAAGGAATCATCACTTGGAACCTGCAGCTGGAGAAAATTTATTCAGGCTCCCCAGATGCGCTCAGGCTCAGCTTGGCTGTCCTTAAGAGCAAACTGAGAATTTAACAAGTAAGCAATATGTGAAATTTTTTGTTAACTATTGTATATGGTCATGGAAAACTGAATGAACCCCCTGATGACCAGCTGACCAGAAAGTACCACCGAGCTGCAAGCAGATGCAGCAGCACTTCCCTGAACTGCCCCAAACCACATTACTTGGATCTTTTTCAAGGAGAGACAGTGCTTCAGTCTTTGCACAACCTTTTTCCATCTTGTGTGACTCAGTCTTCAGTAATGTGTATGGTGGAATAATTTCCCTTTTGGGGGAATAAAACCCCAACAACCAACAGCCTTTTCACCAGGGATGAGACTGAGACCACAAATTCAGTCCACATTGGAGGAGTTGGAGCTAGCTCCCTTCCTCAAGCACAGTGAACCAGATTTTCAGTACTGAATTGCGTATTTGCATTTCTGAGGCACGTCAGCATCTAGCTGAGGATGGCATGTAGTGGCAGGTATCTGAAAGATCTGCTGCACAGGATATTTGCATGTAGCCTACTGAGCCCTGTAAGACAGAAACAGTGTGTGGGGCACCCTTCCTGTCTGGCCCAGGGATGCATGTCAAGATCTGAAGCAAGATGATCTCTGAAAATTAAAAGGTGCCAAGTAATTCAGAATTGTGGTATATTGATTTCTCTGTTCAGACACCATATAATTTGTAAAGATGCAACACAGTGCTATAACTCTATGCTTAGTCTTTGATGACTGGTCCAGTTATAAATACTGTTTTACCATTTACTGACATTTTACATTTATTGAGCACGTATTTTATCTAGACTCATAAACAGAGTGCAGGCCATTTTTGACAAACACAAAAATATTTCAGGCTAAACAAAAGCAAGAAAGCATTACTACGTGAGTGCACTTCCAATGCATGATGAGAAGGTTTTGCCAGATGTTCTGTAGGAAACTAGGGAAAGAGATGTGGGCCAGGGAGATGTGAGCAGAGCATAGAGAATAGCACTGGTAAAGCTCCAGTAGGAACCCATGCCCTGGGTACAAGTTGGCTGAGGTCCTAAGCTGCATGTGACATGAGTAGCAGTGCTTTGAGCTGCACACTCATTTGCCCCACACAAAGCATCATCCTAATCACAAACTGCAGCAGCTGTTGGAGGGGCAGCAGGGAAGGCAGCTGTGTTTTCCCCAGGGTCTGGGTGACAAAATACTGAAGGACCTCTGCGGTGGGCACATGAAGATCAGATCTCTCCCGTTTTTTTTTCCTGGTTATAGCAAACAGGCATTATTTTCTGTAGACTATAGCATGTGTGCTCCTGTGTTCAGTTAACAGAACAGACCTTTGACTGTACTGGTCTATTCTGTTATGTAGTCATAAGGGCAAAATAGTATAAAATTTGGAAGTTTGGGTTAGATTCCCGAGTATGTAGGTAGTTACTTTTATTTCAGTAAAGAGAACATTTTTAGGATATTAAGTAAGTTATGAAATATAAACGTACCTCCCCATTCATGGGGGGAAGTTCAAATAACCTATAGATTGTGTGTTTACCTAGACTGGATGCAAAATGAATAAATTATGCACAAACAAGCTGGTTTTGCCAGTTATAGATACAAAGCCTTCTAAGGGCTTCTGGTTTTAAAAGGAAGCTGAAATAATAAATCCTTCATTGAAAGTACCAACCTCATTTGACCTATCTATGTAAAAGATCTTTAAAAAACAAAGACACAGAAGTTTACTTTTATAGGACACAGGTGGCATATCGTAGCTGGGTTTCATATTATCAGATACAGTCATATGAAATATGTACATCCACATCTGAACCATTCACCCTGGTTCCATTTATATTTAAATGGAAGATAATCACTTCTGGAGAGAAATTTATCTCATCCAAAAGTGAATGTGTTTAAGCTGATACTTATTATCATGTGCGTAAAATAACCCAGAGAGACTGTTTCAGCTACAGGTGAGGTAAAGCCCTCTTCTCCTGAGAAATGTTTGGGGGAATTAAAAGCATTCCTGTCCTCATCTGAAAACACTGATTTTTTTCATGTATTCAGACATATTATTTTATGAGGTGATGGAAAGCTTTTAAATGAGTATTACTTACATAGCCTGGCACACAACTTCTACTAGAGACACAAGGCTGAATCTAGTGACATTTTGACATGTACTAAACTTGGTAGATATAGGGTTTAATTACACTTGTATGTTTAATTATGTGGGAAAAATATTTTAGACTTGGTATAGTGCATGTTCTCATGGACTTATTGACATGAGTTATCTTATCCATGGACACCCTGCTATATTCATGCTATCTACTTCAATTTCTCCTGAATTTAGAGCCAAAATTAGCCTTTATCCTTTTCATATAGAAGATGTCTTCCACACTCACCTTATAGCAGGCGGAATTTTTCAAGCACTTATCACAAAATCAATGGTGGTTTTCTGTTAAATTTCCCAGAGACCATAATTAGTTGTTAAGAACTATACAGAGAAATCCTGCATCCACAAAAATAACTCATCCACCATCTGTGAAGGGCTCTGGTACCCTGACTGGATGGCAATGGTGTGCAGAGTACTACCAGGGTTGTGACTCATGCTGTTCATATTAAGAAAGTCACAAAGTGTGCGCTAACTTTGGGAATTCAACTATCAAAAGTCCATTCTCCTCAAAGTTATGAGACTTGGAAAGAATATTGAGTTGATTTTTTAATCTGTATTAATGAGAAAAGCAATAATTAATGAAAGTCTCAGTTCAAATCAGTGAACCATAGGATCATTTAAGCTGGAAGACCTCTGAGATCATGGAGTCCAACTCTTAATCCAGCACTGCTAAGCCCATCACTTAGCTATGTCCCCCAGTGGCATATCTATGTGTTTCTACAACTCATATTCTCTCAGACTGAGCATGCTTCTTCCAGAAAAGGAGCTGCGACAGATTTTAATGTACTGAGCCATAAATGTGCCAGGTGAATGGGCACAAAGAACTCTGAGAGCCACAAAACATGGTGAGTGCAGACACAGCTTAGTCATACAGGAGGCCTTCCTGGGTTACAGTACAGCTGGAATATCTTAGTGAGCAAAGAGGAGCTAAACTCCTTAAAAAAATAAAGGGTTGGCAAGATTATTTAAAAATACTCTTAATCTGTAAAAAGAAAAAGAAAAAGAAAATACTCATTCTCTGGCCCAGGGGAAACAAAGATTTAGTTAAGAGGCGTAGCTTTGAGTCCCGGGAAGGGTGGACCCCACCCCTCTGCCTTGGGGGAGGTAAACCCAGGAAAGGTAAAATTCCACCCTGCCCCTATAAATCCCAACACTCTGCCCCTTTTCGGAGTTCTCTGCCTATGGGTTAAGCTCAGTGTGTTCCTGTATTGGTGTCGCCCCAATAAATGGATCCCTGGATTTAAACAAGCAGAGACCCGTCTCATTGTGTCTCATGCTGGTCACCAGACCTCCCTGGACCCGATCCTGTTGCCATGGAATGCAACACTCTGCAGTTCCTGGAAAATGACAGTCAAATTAAAACAGGGCAAGAAATCTCGTAAATATCTTCTGTGAACATATTTAAAGAAATTTTATCTGCTGCTTTTCAGTCATTGTACTGAGTTAGAGAAGTGGAAGTGTTAAAGAATTTCCATCATGCAAAACATCCACCTATTCAATAAAAATCTGTTTTAATTTTGTAAATTCCTCTTGAAGAAGTGACTGTTATGGGGAAGAGTAAGTAGTAATTAATGTAGATTGTGCTTCCTCAGAAGCTTGGCTACACAAAGGGCTTCTTTTATGATTATTCAGCTCTTGCTTTTTCTCAAAAATTATTTACTGAGGAGCCCTGTTAGTTTGAAATAATAGTTTTCACAGGAATTCTTCAATATACCTGCTATTCTTAATTTGAACAAAACACACATTCTTTGAGTGGCTGTATGATACTATAGTCTAAGCTTTATGTAAATAGCCTTTATATCTATTCATGAGCTGTGATCAGTAATTTCTCCAGGATATAGCAGTATGCTATACCATGGCAGTGTACTGCCATGAAATTAAAAAACGAAGAGTTTGGTCATGAGTTAGCTTAATTGTAAACCCTAAATTAGATTGGATTGGATTGGATTGGATTAGATTAGATTAGATTAGATTAGATTAGATTAGATTAGATTAGATTAGATTAGATTAGATTAGATTAGATTAGATTAGATGTGGTTGCCTTTCCCTGGCCAGGATTAAAATGTTAGCTGTGTTGAAGATCAGGAAAATATTCTCAGGAATCTCAAGAAACTGAAGTATACCTGTGATTTAATTAGGCACCTTGTGTCATTTAGTGTTTACCTCACTGCTTAGTTGCTGGAGTAATGGGATTCTGAAAAGCCAAGATTTTCCTTTAAAAACTTTATTATTATTCCTTATAATTGCTGAGGAGAAAAAAAGTAAAAAGGAAGCTCTTCAATATTAAAGAAACGAAAAAGAAGAAAAATAAGTATTTTGGAAGAACTGGTGTGTTCCTATGCAGGTTTTATAAAGCTATATTTGATAATATCAGCCATTAGTAAGCAACTGGTGTGGAAAAGAGACTGTGTAGTTCACAGAGATCATTTTTTAAAGCATTTTGCACCCAGTGGTCCTTAGAAGAAAGCCCCAAACTAATAATGATCAGCCAGGCGGAAGAGCTGCAGCCGCTGCCCGGAGCCTCCTCCATCCCAGCGCAGCAGACGGCGAGCGGCAGCCGGGCCAGATTGCTCCTGTCTGGCACAGCTGGAACTGCTGCCTCCTTCCTGGCAGTCACTGACACTCACAGCGCTAACAACTCGGTGGCAACCATCCTCGATCAGCCAGCAGTATCAGTGGCTTTCTACAGATCTCACGGCCGTGCTCATGCTCTGGGACTCGATGTCTATGCCAGACTGTCCTGAGGCGAGAGATGTGGGGCAGGGGCCCCAGGGCTGATGCACCCCTCCCGTGCCCGCACGTACCAGGTGGCAGCGGGTCTTTGCCTCCAGAGTGCAGCCTGGCCAACACCTGAGACGTTTAAGATCATAAGAACCACTGTGTGTGTTTAGGGCAGCCTCAATGCCTCTCTCCAACCGTGTCTGAGAGGAAAAAAGCAAAAAGATGCAATCGGTAAGCTTTCCCTTCATGCAAACCCTCAGGTCTGTGAAACCTCCAAGTTACTAGTTATCTCTGGACTGTCTTGTTAAAAAAACCTAAGGGTTTTTTCTTCCAGGAATTTGTTTAAATTCCTCTTGAGCTTCCTTGTTACATGGAATTGAATTTCTCACTTTGGTTGGGAATTGTGTGAGAAAAAAAAGGAAACAATTCTGCTATTCTGCTATTTCATCTGCACTGGATATCTGATAATTTCACTGCTTGATCATTATGATGTACAAATAGTGGCTAACATTTTCTCATGATCCTCATACTAGACATTGATTTAATTAGCTTTGTCTTTATCCTTCTCAGTTTACAGGTTCTTTCCAATTTTTTTTACATCTGGAAGCAATTCTCAAAAGGTTTGAAAAAATTTAGGAGCAGAGCTTATGAAAAATCCTTTTCCAGGATCTCTGTCTTTAAGACAGATAATTTGGCATTGTCCTTGGTAATTGCCAGTACCATGTGCCATACCTCTAACAAGGTCTTTTTTGCACAAATACAAAATACAGAAATGATGAACTGGCCATCTTTTACCTGTGGCTGGATCAAAAGATCGAAAAATATACAAAATCAGAGCAACAATATTAATGTTTTATAAAGGAAAAAATGTGATATGAGATTGTATCTTTTATCAGCAGTAGGAAAAAAAACCCAAAGAAAAATTGCTTCAAGGTTTTGTAGAAGCCTAATTTGGAGCAACTTTTTATAGACGCTGCGTATTATGTTAATTTGGCTTCTCCTGACATACAAAAGCTTCCTTTGAGAGCTTTTGTAGTAAAAGAAGGAAGAAAGCGAGGGGCCCTCACAAATAGAGATATGATAAAAGCTGCTGTCATTATAACAGATCATCAGAAAGGGAGAAGGAAATGCTGAGACACCATTCATCACTTTGAGAAATGCTCACTAACAGCTCCTGGTTAGGTACGACTAGCTGCAAATTTTGTGAAGAGGGATATGTTATCAGAGAATGTAATTTTTGCCTTTTTTGCAGGCTTTTTACAAACTCATCCCAATTTCTGCCAGTGTTATTTGAAAGAATTCATTCGTATACCTCACTCAAAACAGTAAGAAAAAAAATATTTCTATTTGAAAATAAATTTAGTTTCCCTGAAATGTGGTTGGGTTGGGGTTTTTTTCAGAAATGGGATGTGAAGTTTTCAGCTTCTAGATTGTATGGAAATAGATTCTTTTAAATGGGTTATTTTCATTGTATTGAGGTCATTGATCATGCTATTTTTCTACTGCATCACTGTAGGCATGAAAAACAAGATTTTTGACATGGGAAAACAGACCAGAACAAATGAACTATTGACAATGCGTATGAATAAAAGATAACATCCAGAAATGATCTGTGCTTGTATTATTTCAGCTTATTTTTTATTTTTGATAATTTAAAGGGGATAGTGGCACTGTGGCCACCTTCACTAATTGTTTTACGCATAAAAATTCCATTTTTTCAGGAAGAGAAAAAGAAAATCTTTACAAATGAATGTCTGAAAACACGATATGGTTAGGGTATAAATGTGTAGTTGCTGTGCCAAGGGAAATATAGGTTAGATACTAGGAAAAAGTTTTTTACAGAAAGTGTGATAAAGTATTGGAATGGTCTGCCTGGGGAGGTGGTGGAGTTGCCATCCCTGGATGTGTTTAAAAAAAGACTGGATGTGGCAGTCAGTACTATGGTTTATTTGAGGGGTAAGGACTGAGTTTGACTCTATGATCTTGGAGATTTCTTCCAACCTAGTGACTGTGTGTCAATCTGTGTAATTACATGCCCACGGACGCTGCTCTGTGACCAAGTTCTTTCTACTCCCCTGTACAGAGACATCCACAGAATGAGACCCTTTGTATGGTGAAAAAGTCCACTCACAATGAAGACATCTTCTAGAAATGTAGTGTTGGATTTATTTAAAAATATTAACAAAACACTAGAAATCATTCACTTGGAGATCATTACAATTTTTTTGTATCAAGCTGGTTTTCCATTAGTCTGTACAAGTGCCATTAACCAGACTCAAAATCCCAGCCACTTGTGCAGTGTTGAAAGAGAAGCTTCTCTCACGGTTGTTGGCACAACAGCATCAGCCCCCTACAGCTGCTCTGGGTGCTGCCTGTGGGGAAGGGGACGAGGCAGGAGGGGGCAGGACAGCTGCTTGCCCACACAAAAATTCCATCCACCAGCTGCTGGAGGTGATCTGGGACCACCCTGGAGGATTTGTCTGGTGTGAGCAGGCATGCAGCACTACCCCAGGGAGGGCACAAACCACAGAGGGGCTGACAAGGTTTTAAAGATTACTTGTCTGCAATCCAAAATCATCAAGCAAATCACATTCTGTATATTGCCCACATAACAAGGATACATAAGTCAAGCAAGCACTGAGGCTCAGAAGATCTAATGCCTGTGCAGGTGCTGCTGGCCACTGGGAATCTGCCAGCTTGCACAGGGATTTTGCTGTGGTGTGCACTACATGATGTTGACTTAACCTCATCCCAGATATTACTTGAATGATCCCAAACCATGAAATAACATCTTGGGCTAGGAAATCTGTGTCTTGACCAGATGTAAAGATATATTTAAAACAATCTCACCATCTCTTATAATTCTCTCTCCTAGCAGTTGTCCATAGTCAGGCTAGAAACACATGAAATCAGGGGTCCTGTCATTTTTCAGGTCAGGGATAGCAAGTAATCAGTAGTCAAGAAACATCATCACACACATCTCCTTTGAAGTAACCATTGATACGAAGACTACAGAATCAAAATTAATCCTTTTGGACGTATGGCTAAGTCAACATAATTTTTCATCACCCCATTCCTCAGGGACAGAGGCAGAGAGTATCCAGACCTTCTGCATCCTATTATGATGGATGTTATTATCATTACTTGCTGAAAACCAATGTAGACCAAAAAAGGAACACTTTCTTCCTGCTAAAGGACTTGCCTTTTAATTTTTATTCTAGCCTTGTTTGGGGTAAGAGGCAGTGCTATTAAAACGAGCTTAATTCCACAGGGGTAAGGAATTAATTTATATTCTTCTACGCAACTGTCTTTCCCACACTTAGGCACTGAGCCACCCTGAATTTTCAGTTTATGCAACCAGATAGAATTGAATTGGAAAAAGCTGACATTTCCAAACGTGCTCAAGTAGGAAATGATTCAGTGGTTCCAAGGAGTAGAGCCAACTCCAAAAGACTGTTTGTAAGATGATACATCTGGAACCCTAAGCCACCCTTTTGTTTTACGAGCTTCTAATCCCGCTATTTTAATGTGTGGTGCTTTCCTTTTCCATAGGAGGATTTTGATGCCATGCTTGTTTCTTTTGCATCTGCTTTGAAGAATTTACTTTGTAGCTGTGTAAGGAGTTCATCATAGGGACAACCAGCGGTCCCTGCCCTCTGCAAACCCCACTGGGTCCCATTCAGCCCAGGGCAGGCTGTTTATGTAAGGCAAAGAGGACATCTAAAGGAGTTAGTGACTGAGCCTTTGCCATTTTGATGATTAGACTTTGACCTTGGATTTAAAATATTCATTTGCATTTGTCACAAAAGTGGTCACTGAGGTATGCAAGTCGTGCTGGCTCATTTTCTAACAGCCTATTTTGCAGCATATTGAGGTATTGTATGTCCTGGGAGAACAATCAAAATCTTGTTTTACCTAATAAGGAAACTGCTGAAGCATATGAATAACTGTTCTGTTTTCCAATACATTTCACACTGATTAATTTTCCAGGTTTTTGAAACAAGCTGCAGTTATCTTTGAGTCAGGTTCAGCGAACCAGTGCTTGACTTTAAATAGAAAACTACTGATGTCGCTGGGCAGATGTGCACAGGCTTTCAAAAGACCAAGGCTCCCATCAACACTGAATGACACCATCCTCTTCAATCTCCCACTTGCTTTCTTCTGGCTGTAGCAACACTGACTTCCCTTGTAACTGAAGTATATTTTTATTTGATACTTGCAATATTATCTTGTAAGAACTTGTGAATCAGCCCTGCAGAAGTTCAAGTTTCATAAAAGAAAATATGAAGTTCAATTTTACTTTTCTGGGTTTTTTCTATAGTTTACAGCTTTCTCTGAATCAAGTACCTTGTGGCAGAGAAGCTGAAGATGTGTTTGGCTGGCTGGATGAAGGAACAGCTGAGCTGTTTGCTCCTCAGATGCTTTTGTGTTGCAATTCTGTCCATGAAGAGTGTTCCATAAACTATCAATATTAAATACTGAGTCTTCTTTCTAACATTAATGCTGCTAGGCACCACATTCCTGAGAAATTATTTCATGCTTCTAAGGCACACAGTCGAGTCTTGCTTGTGTTAAGCCAGTAAGAACAGAATAAACATAAAGCTCATGTCACTTACCTTTTCATGCTCAACTGCCTGGATCTCTGCAGCACTCAGGAGACCAGTGGTGTGCTAGAGGATCAAGCTGTCGGCACATTAGGAGAGATGAGAAGAGGTGCCTGTGACATGGCTGCAGGAACCTCACCAGAGGACTTGCACAGTTCTCTTCCATTGCTGTTCCCTCAACATGGCACAGCAGCACCATAACTCCCTGTGTAATACTTACGCCTGCCACTCATGTCAGAGCCTCACACACAGATCCTTTCCAAGGCAGTAACGAAGGGTGTTGAATCCTCACACTGAGACCTCCTGGTCTGTGCGTGTAGGAAGGCTCTGGTATCGTATTGACAGCACAGCCAGCAGCCAGAGAAGGATTCCACACATAGGTTTAAACATTCCTAGCATGAAAGGTGTCATTTAAGCGTCAGTCATCAAGTTCACTGTTGGCAGAGGGCTAGGTGAATCATTTTATCACCAAGGCTATTCCTAGAAAAAGAAAATGTAAGTGCCTTAGAAAGGCAGAAGGGCTCCAAGTACATGAAATCTTATAGTCTTTAGAGGAGAGCCCAAAGTATTGCCAATAAGCACCAATGAAATTCTAAGTGATTAATGATCAGAGGAAATAGAAATGGGTTTGTGTTACTGGCTGTGCAGCATCACCTCAGGCCCCACAGCAGGATCAGAGGTTTGTGGTGCCAGAGACCAGACACAGGCACAGGTGATCAGAATTTGCTGGAGTTGTGGGTCTGTGGTGTTCTACAAACTGTTAACAGCTGTGTGAGAAACACTTCAACACCATAAACAGAGAACTCTGGAAGAGGCACTGCTTTGTTTCCCATGAGTGTTAGTTCACCTCCTAACCAAACTTTTTCCTGCCTATAGGAATGATTTCCACTCAGGTTATTGTTAGATATTGTTCAAGACATGGAGAGGGTATTACACTCATGGAATGTTTTTAAAATCAGCCATCCTTTCAATCCTCTTTCTTTGCTTTGTGGAGTTGTCTCAGGGTACACAAGATGGGTTGCTTTCAAATTAAATTAAACCAGAAGACAGGCTTCTTGGTTGGGTTGTATCTAGTGGGCTCCAACCACAAATGGCATTAACAGCCTCCTTCATCCCCCTTCATGCTCCCACCCTGGACAATGCGGACATTGGATCCCCAGTGGCAACTGGAGTTTCACCCCACAGACCCACTTTTATTGCAAACCACTACTTAGCAGTATGGGCATCCATTCAGATGCTCCAGCCAGGCTCCTGCTGGTTTATGCTTTTGCTGATCTGGATACCAGTATGTGGTCCCTGACACTTCCAATTCAATTAGGAATGTGTCGACTGCCACATCTTCAGCCTTGCAGGTTTTAAATTTCAAAATCTGGAGGCTAAATTCACTGAGTGTATGTCAGGGTGTCCATGCCCTGTCCATGTCCCCCTCACAGGACTCTCCAGCCTCCAGCTCCTTACTTCATGATTTCTCATAATCTTTCCTTATCACTTCTTTACACAGGTGGATGCACCGTCTCTGTTCCTTCCCTGAAACGGAATTCAGTCATACAATGTAGCAAAGCATAGAGAAGTTAAAATCCATTGAGTTAGCAGGCTTGGGAGAGAGTGTTATGGCAGAAAGCATTCTGGATATTGCTTGACAACAATTTTACCTATCTCAGTGTCCTGGTATCAGCTCAAATAGAGTTAATTTCTTCTCAGTAGCTGTTACAGTGTCATATTTTGGATTCAGAATGAAGGAGGTGTTGATAACACACTGATAGGTGTTTTTGCTAAGTCATTTTATTCTAAGTCAAGCACTTTTTTTTCTTTGTCTCAGTGAAGGGATACACAAAAAAAATATACTGAGAGGAAGCATAGATGGGAGGGGTGACCCAAACTGACCAAAAAGATATCCCACACCACAGAACATCATTCCCAGTCAATAAGATGGGTGAAGTTACCTGGAAGCATGGCTAATCTGGGTTTGGGAAGGAAGGTCAGGCATTGATCAGCAGGCGATGAGCAATTGTACTGTGCATCAATGGTTTCTTTCCTTTTTATTACCATCATTATTGTATTTTACTTTATTCTCAATTATTAAACAGTTCTTTTGTCAATATACAAGTTTTATTTTAATTCTCCTCCCCATTCCACCAGGCAGAGGAGGATTGATCGAGGAGCTGGGGTGGTATTTTGTCTCCAGCTGGGCTTAAAACCATGACAGTACTTTTTTGGCACCTGAACAGGGGAACAAAAGGTAGAGATAAGGACCAGAGTGTGTTAAAAGAAAATTGTTATACAAATTCATTGCATTGGTTTAACAATAGTTGCTAGTTAAAATGCGGACTTATTTGCCCTCACATTTGTGGTGTTTTGTCTGGGTTGTATTGTAACACCTCACTTGCAGTGCAAATTCTCTGTATTTCATAGGCTGGGTTTATGTGTTGCTAGTTGGGACACCAACCTTGTGCATGTGTGCAGTATTTCAGGCACCTCTGTGCTTCGGGGGTCATCTCCTGGGAACAACTAAAAATCGCACCTTTGGCTTTTTCTCCTTTTTCTCAGAGGAACAATATATGGGAGAAACACCATCCTATTTTTTTTTCTCCCCTCCTTTATTCCTTCCTTGTCCTCTAGGCTGATTACAGTAGTTAAGAATTTTAAAGATTTTAATAACCTGTGACTACCCTTGAAACCAAACTGGTCTTTTTGCTTGGAGCCAGCATGTTGCAAATGGTTCAGGCCTTCTTTACAGCCAGAAAAATAATTAAGAATATTACCCTGAGATCTTCCCATAACCTGGAAAATTCAGAATTGTGGGGTGGGTGGGATTGTATGAGCAAGTCCCTAGGGCAGTGAGTACCTCCAATGTGTACCTTACAATACATGCAGAATCCAGGAAAGAAGCAAAATAGTCTTAAAAAATGTCTTATCACCCTGGCACCTCATGGAAGACCCAAATCAGTGCAACCTGTTGGGTCCTGGCCCAGGCCTATCAAGCCATGTTCATCAGTGGTCAGTGTCCTCAGGAGGAAAAGGTCTTTAAATCTGACAATGTGACCACAGTCCCTGCAGCTGCTCCAACCCCAGCAACACACATCACTACTACTCCACCCCTGAAAATTACTCTGCATACTGCAGATCTGGTTTCTATCTTCTCTGTATTTTTGTCTTCCCCAGAATGAATCAGTTCTGGAGTAGATTGCTTCCTGAAATCTGAGGACTGGCCAAAAGTCCATACTCAAAAATTACTCTATTTCAGACAGAAAAAAACCCCATCAAGGTAATATATGAACTTGACAACTCAGCTATAAGCACCTGTTCATCTCTTCATAGATGAAGTTCAGTTGAGTGTATCTTGCTTCTAAAATTGTCCTGACACTACTGGGAATCTTGGCTCAGTGTAAAGGAAATGAGCAAACCCAGCACCTCTGCCAAACTCAGTGCTATGATCACTGAATGTACTGGGGAGCAGACAGAAAACTTATCATTCACCTCACAGTCACTGGCAAGTCCTGTCATATTTAATTTTCCATGAAATCATATTCAGACATAGGAGGGAAGTGTCAGAAAGACTATTCATGTCTTGGCCTGGGTCTACACAGGCAGGGGCTATCAGTGATTGCAGGTCTTAGTTTAAAAGTTTGGTTTTTTCATAAATGAAGACAAGGTTTTCAGATGTGAGCAAGCTGTGGTCACTACAATGAGAAGGGAGTTTTGCTGTCAGGTGAGATGTCACGCTGCTGCCAGTTTCTCTGCAGCTGCTGCCCCTCAAAACAGTCTTCAGTTAAGGAGGTGCTGAAACAACATAATGAAATGAAGACAAAAATAAATAATCCACTAAACAGAGAACATTGTAAAAGAACATACATTGAGTCAGAACAAAATTCCCTGATCTACAATACTTTGACCCAAGCTGCTTCTAAGACTCCTGGTGGCAGAAAAAAAGGCAAGAACCCATCCTTGACTAAAGTTGTAGGTACTTCACAAGGCACCTAGAATATTATTTGTGTTGACAAAATTTTAAAAATGTTTTAAAAATTTAGTGACTGAACAAACAGGACAATACAGATGTGAAGCTGTTTATCCAAGGGGAAAAAGCTTATGACTCAAATGCAGATCTATTTGCAAAGTCTGTATATTCAGACACCACCAAAAGTTGTTGGCATCTTCACAGAATTGTGGCACCTCTTTTTCACTGAACTCTTGGGTTGATGGAAAAAAATTTTATTCCTCATACTCAAAAACTAAACATTGTTTCCATTACAAGTTCACGTCTGAAGTGAGCTGCTAGAGACTCTCCAATGGAAATTGGTGCTGCTTTGTCAATGTCAAGGGAGAACCTAACCCTCTGCTCCAGTAGAGAACAGTAGATGAGAAGAGTTCTGATTGAAAAATGCAGCTTCACTAGAAGGTTGATAAACAAAACCTGTTTGTTCAGGTTTTATTATAGAACAGCACAGCTACATGAAAGATGCAGCACATCTTTGTGTCTGCATTGATCTATAAGTTGAGAAGGGTTCAGATGCGGCCAAGAGGAAGAGCACATTTGTGATTTCTTTCAAAGTACGTTCTTGCTTTTGTTGTCCCAATTCACTATTCTTAGAGCCACGAGGGGCCCACAGCCTTTTCAAGTCACTTTTCTTATTTACTGTCATTTACTGTCATTTGCAGCTCATCCCGGCTCCTTCACTGTCACTCACTTTGAGGTACTACCTGCTGTTGCTATTGTTGCCAGATATTGGAAAAAATAAATAATTTTTTTTAAAAAATGAAGCATCCCTTCTCCCAGACTTGTTATCCTCCATATTTCACCTATAGGAGTTGCCTTTCACATCATTAAATTTCTTCACCTCCTGCTGTTATGCCTGCAGAGCTTTTGGTAAATCCTTTTCTCTGTTGCTGAATGAGGTGCACCTCTCAAAATAGCTGTGACACTTAGCTGAGGCCATAGACCTTTGTCTCTTTCATCTCTGTTGTCTCAAGGCTTTCAATAACAACCATCCCAAGTGATATTTCTTGCTGCTAACAAAGCACTATTCATGAGTATTGTTCATCCTGCAAATGCAGAACAGAACATTTTGGGATCAATTTTTAGGGTAGCAGTGAAATTTTTCTTCAACAAATGTGATTTGTAGGGTTTAACAGTGTCTCTCAGACATATTAACCCTCCATAACTTAAGAAGCATCAGTCTCCAGAAGCACAGATCCTCTTCACACCCACAGCTCAATGTTATCCTTTTATAATTTTTTTCATCCAACTGGTATGTTTACAAACAGCTGAGAAAGGTTTCATACTTTATCTGTAACTGTCAAAAGCTGAAATAATTACCTACACCTTCCCTTGCACAGAGGACATAGCTCTTCTTCAGTGTCCAGAATATTTCTTTAACATGTTTCTGATTCTCTGACCAAGTGAGTATTTTTCCTCAAGGGCAGGTGATTATAGACTGCATGTGAGGACAAGGGGTCATGACTGAGACTGAATGTGCTGATTTGGAGCAATCCTGTCAGAGTGAGCTGTCTGCAAGGTGGTTTGGAGTGGGCTGCATAGATTTGTCTCCCTCCCTAATGTACTATTTCTTCACATTGTCTTTCTTTCCACCTTTTGTTGTAGTAATGACTCACTGTGCTTAAAAGCTGTAATTCTGATTTCTGAAAAAGCTCCCAAGCCAAAGAACGCTCCCTGATGCAAGGAGCAAGAGAATAAGAAAAAGTAGATTCAAAAGCAGAGCAGGTTTGAGACGTAGGAAGAAGTAGTGAATATAGTGTTTCATGGAGAGACGTGAGGTTAAAACTGCAAGAAATGTGACATTTTCCAGAAATGTATTGGGCAAGAGGAAAAAAGCTCAAGTGATCATTATGTTTTCTGGGAAGAAAGCATGAAAGAAAGATGGCCCTGAAGTGGGTATTTTTAAAAAATATTTCTAGGGGACAGGCATTAGATTTTCATGTAATCGGGTTTGCATAGGGAAATGCTGAAGTTTGAGCCAGTTATCAGGCAGCATAAAATAGGCAGCACAAAATATACTGAAGGGGTGTATCACTTCTAGGAGAAAGCAAGTGCTCTTGAGAGGTATCAGCCTTACAAGAGAAACTGATCAGAGGGGAAGAAATTCTGAGCCATATTTAGCAGATCTATAACTTGTCTTTACTCAAAATACACCATATACTGGTATTATAATCACTGTGTCAGAACAAAATGTAGTGGGTGTCAGATGTCAAAATCAAGGGGAAAATCCAGTCAACAGTCTGGATTTAAACTTGTGAAAAGGCAGAGATTATTTAGTACTAGCAAAAGAGAACCAGATCTGGTTGCAAGAGTTAGAAGGAACAGAAAACAGTTTTACTGTCAGAGAAACTAAACCCTTAGCCAATGAAGGACAGAGAAAAAATAAGGAATTCCTGGATTTCTACAGGTCAAAGACTGAAAATCATACTTGGAATCAGTGTACACTTGCAGCCTTCTGAAACACCATGCAAGATGTGTGTATTTTAAGCAGACTTTTGCCAGAACTGTTATGTTCCTAGAGGAAAACATTTTGTAAGAGCTTGCAGAATGAGATTTAATGTACCTATTAAAAAACAAGGATTCATTCACTATCTACCCAGTGAAAAATAATTTCTCAAAAGGGAATGATGCAAGCACAACATCACTCAAAGTTTGTGTCAGCTCAATACTGGCTTTTGAACTAATTTGAGATCTCAGAGACAAAACTTCTTGCTGCTGAGCACAGACACACAGCATTGCTGCCATGGTCGGTGTTCTGGAGCTCCACAAAAAAGGGCAATAACATCTTGAACATTCACTTTTAGAGAATAGACTACTGCGTCTGTTCTAAGGTGGAGAACAGGTTAAATATCCAGGCTCACTAAAAAGTTAGAGTCCATAAAGACAGAAAACAGTTGCACAGATAAAAAGAATGATGGACACAACAAAGGTCTAAAAAGGGCAAACAAAAAAATTAATTCTGAGGAAGCAAACAAAGTACAAAAACAAAGTAACAAAACATACCATTAAAAGTGTAAAAAAAAGAAAAAATGTTGTGATTTATGCACAGTGTTCAATACAGCATGAAATTAACTTATTTATGCTAACTCCTGGGCCATGGAGTCTCAAGCTGAAGAGCCAAGATGTCAGAGTCAATAGGACAGGCCAGAGAATCAGGACTGAGTAGAGCAGAGCAGGGAACACTGGTAGAACATCACAAGGCCTATGAGATGCTCTGAATTCCCAAGACAAACTCAAAGGCTGAGAAGGTCAAAGTCATAAGACTGAACAGTCTGATTGAACAGCACATGACTTTTAGCATTTTGGGTTTAGCATGTTTGGGTTGGTTATAACCAGCTCGACAAGTAAAGGGATATAGTTTTTCTTCCTTTCTTACGGATGTTTCAGCCTGGATTCCCTTCCACACTGAATTTGTGTTTTGTGGCTTGTAGAATTTCCACTGTTGAGCTTTCCCTTACTCTGTAATAAATTGCTCAAAGGAACTGCCTTTCTGCACCTTTTTCTCTCATTAAGGTGTTTAAGTAGACTCATTAAGTATAACATTTGGACAATACCCAGGCAGCAGAGATTACCTTTTTTCTGTTTGTTAAATAGAAGTGCAGAGTGAAATTTTCTTTACACTTGTGTTTCAGAGGGATGCTAAGAGGATTTAATAACAGGGAACAGGGGGATTGCAAGAAGTGATGCTGCAGGTGAAGGCAAGTCAGCTGTTTGCTCCAGTTTCTGAAGTATGTACATTTTATTATCTCCTGATCCTTCTTTGACCTCCAGAAGTGAACAGTATTTACAATGTTACAAGTGATTAGAAATGACATGTGCAGAACAATCAGTTTAAGCCTGGATTCCTATGGATTTTTATCTACTCAGCAATTCATCACAGACCCAGCAGCTTCCTAATGTCGTACTGTCTCAGCAACCCGAGCTTCTGCTCTTCCATTTCTGAAGTCCTTGCTTTCTATTGCATCCCCTAGGTACCAGCTAGTGAAAGAGCAGGGTGCAGTGGCTTTTCCAGAGCCTGTTGGTGCTGGCAGGGCAGCCAGTGTGTGCACCCCAGTTTAGCCAGGGGCAAGTCCATGACCAGCTGATGGAGCTGCCTTTCTTTTATGGTGACATTCACTTGGCTTTTTCTTCTATATTCAAGCACAAATTTTCTAAAAAAACTTAGGAATACAGTGTCTTTGAAACATTATTGCCTCTTTTTCATGTGGTGGAAATTCACAAGTGGATTGAAAAGCCATTGGAGAGAGGACATGAGCAAGCATGAACTGAAAGTACAGTCACATACGTGTCACTCCTTAGGAAACCTCTAAGAGATGCAGAATTTCTACGTTTCTCATAGCCAAGATCCTGAAAAATATAGGATTGATTTTTTCCTTTAGAGATAGCCTGCAATGTTTTCCTTCATTTGCTCCAAGTGGGACTCACAAGCCTTGGAAAGTGATCATTTTTGGAGAGTGATCTGTTTTGGAGAGTTTCTCAAATGAGAGCTGATATGCAGCAGGGATACAACCATTCTCCTCCTGATGGGGCAGCCTTTGAGCAGTGTGGAGTCCTTTATCAGTGTGCCCCTAGGAATACTGTTTGCAGAGCCAGGTACAGCATGGTATTTAGAGCCAAAGAGGCTGGAGTGGAGTTAATCTCAATTAAAATTTGATGTCTACAAAAGGTTAAATGAACCACCCATTTCTCTCCTCTGATTCTGAAAGGAAGGTTGTGTACCTGCCCTGACTGCAAACATCTGCAGCATAAAAGTCTAAAGTTACTTGAAAGGAATCTCACCATAATGTCCAGCCAATAGCTTCCCCTTTATTTTGCTTCCTAAACAAAAAAATACAGGTAGTCATAAAGCAACATGACAAAACATTTTTAAAACCCAATCTTGATATAAAATTCATGGGTGCAAATAAATCTGTCCCCTTGGCGACAGTCATCAACATCAACTTGATAGGATGCTATCATTCAGCTTGCAGGTGCTAAAGTTCCAGTGCAGTAAATGGACTGCACTTCATTAAAACTCATTTCTCAGTACAACCACTGCCAACACCATGATGTCTCTGCAATTAAGAAAATGTAAAATGATCCCCTGCAGAGGAGAGTACAGTAGCAATGAAAGGAACAGAGTTAAGTCCAAACCTAAGCCAGCAAATAATTTTCTTTTTACAGCTTCCCATAAAGGACTTGGCAAGGGACATGAGTAGACAATGGAGCGCAGTAAATTGAAGGCTTTATCATGATCCCACCTCTCTGTCGTGCTAAAATGCATTTCACTAAACTGCATTAAAAACAAAAGATTTTATAGATGTATATATGTATGTATATATATATATGAATATGACTATGAATGAATGCACATATTTACTTCAAAAGTGAATAACTTGTAACTAACTCCATGGTTGCAGCAATCACTGCTGTCAAGACTGACCACTTCTCCTTGTAGAACAAGCATGACCAGCTAGTCACTGACACCATTTACCCAGGGAAACTCTGAAGTTCAGCTCTATGATGTGTTTTTCTGCTAGATTCTCATTATCACACATTCTGATCTGCCTCAGGCAGCTATTAAGCCCCTTGTCAAGTCACAGTTACATATTGACTGTGAATCATATCTTCTTTCAGCCCAAATTACCTCTGCATTTCAAGAGTCTGAAATAGATACCATGCAATTAAAGCATTTTAAGAGCATTAATTGACACTTGCACTAATAACTAATTTTGTTGTTTTGTGTCAGAAAAGCCATTTGTCTGCCGATACCGTATTATTATAATTGTTTTTAGCGTCTCCTTTACTTTTATGTCCAATAAACAGCATCAATCCTTTGTGAACACAATGTAACATTCTCAGTATTAGAAGGGTCTCACATATAACAGAGAGGAGAAATTCTATTTGTTATAGTCTTAAACCAAGTAAGGCCAAGTACAATGAAATGAGAGGGTCACTGATTTCTTTCAGCTTTCCAAAGAATGATCTAGAGAGATGCAGTTTAGAAAACTTAAAGCAATATAGAAAAGAGAAATGTACATGATGTGGATTGTAGACAGAAAGGGCCACATATCATTTGCTGTAAACCAGCAACTTCACTTTCTTGGCACTACATTAATTCCCACCAAATGACCATCTGGTCTACTTTAAATGTCAGAAAACAAATCTGGGAAACATGGAAACCTTTTCTGTTTACCTCAGACATGCAAGATCAGCATTTATACTTTGGAACTAGCTTGTTTTTACTGTGCATTGTTGTTAAATCCCATGTTCCTAATTTCTAAACAGTTCTTGTTGTCACTTCATCCTTTGTTTTCTCAGCCAATTTCTTGTCTGTCACATCATTAAGCCTCTTTCTAAGCTTCTAGGAACAAAATATGGTTCTCTCAGTCTATTATCCTTACCAGAGGGCATATTGGTAAAAATTAGACGGGTGAGCTATTAGAACAGGGACTATTTTAACCCTATCTATGCTCCAGACTGAAAGCTCAAACCACTGCAAGAGTCCAGATTCATGGCAGTGGCTGGTTCCTTTTGAAGGTCTGCCCCTGCATCAGAAGGTGTTGGAAGCTACCAGAGTCTGAAGCCAAATCTTTGGCAGAGGTGAAACTCAAATATCTGGATTCTAAGTAGATTAAACTCTACTTCAGGGATACTGCAAGGCTTCAGGGGAGTAGCTGTGTAGGTGTTTCAGATGGACCCTCAGGAACTTTCTCATTACAGAGCTAAGGTGAATCAGAGTTAATCTCCTGATGCACAGAACAACTCCTTTGGAGATATGCAGTAAAAACACAGGAAGAAGAATTAGTTGGTTCCCCGTTCAAGTTCCTGCCACTGTTCTCCAAATTCCAAGTCAAATGCACCAGGAAAGAAAATAGATGCAGGACAAGAGAGAAGAAGTTTCCATCACATTGCTTTTTATTGGAAGGAAACAGTTAAATTCAGAACAGAATATTACTCTGTTAGTGACAGAATGAGGTAAAACTAATATAATGAAATCTCACTGAATGAGACTCTATTTTTCTCAAGCTGAGGATTAAATAATCCTTCACTCCCTTGTGCTCCAGCAGCATTACCTCATTTTGTTTGCTGGGCAGAAGAGTCAGGAAATCTTTAATCTCCATTTTATGACCATTGTTGCAACTGTCCCTTGTCCCCTGGGGCCACTCTCTACTTGCTTGACTGTCTCGGTGTGGGAGTCTCCATTGGCTGCTCACAGCTGGGGAGACAACATGGCTTTCCATTTGCCTTCTTTCACCCTCCTCCCTAGACTCCCATCCCCAGTCTCAGGACTTGGAGGTTGTGCTAGCCAAGGATTTCCTAGAAAAATGCAGTTTTCTGTAAAAAATGGATTTTCACATTATTAGAATATTCAGAAAAATGTTTATTCTAAAACTGGTTCAGAAGAAAATCCCTTACTGTTTCCAGCTTTGTTAAAGAAACGTGTTAATTAAATTAAAATTATTTTAAATTAAAAAATCAAAACCATCACAATTTCACATGCACTACCTATTCAAATTTTGAACTATTCTTAGAAAAGCTCTTTTAAAAGTCAAGTCTTAAAAATTGTGTAAGTCAGAACAATTCCACTGAGGCATGGCAGCAAAGGATCTGGCCTCAGGATCTGTAACTCCAAACCTACTGTGAACTGCAAATCTACCCAGCTGTGACATTTCAAAATGCAATCTCTTAAGGGCTTTTGTAAATTATCACATCCTGCCTGCTCACAGTCTCAAGAGGTATTATTTGCAGATGAAACCTCTTGGTAAGTAGTGTACCTAAAGAAAAACAGCCATTTAGAGCTCAGGGTCGTTCCATGGTAATTATTTCTCAGTTTCCCACAGAAGAGGAGCTGTACAGGATGACACTGGATAGTGCTTGGGGCAGCAGCTATCACCATGAGATGAGTAATTCTCTACCTGTGGTTTCTCAGAGAGACATACTGAAATAATAGCTTGTCAGCAGCTGACTTTAAATATGTCTCATTATCTCACTCAATATGCACCTGTTACCGTCTCAGAGGTTCTAGAAAATAATGAAGGAATTTAACCCCTTCCTCAAATTTAATGTTTGTTGTATATCTCACATGTTTGAAACTAAGCGTGCCTTGATCAAAACCCCTCCATGCTTACAATCACCAAATACAGGGTAATAACCTTCTTAACCAGAGGAAATACTAGGTAAATCTGCTTGGGCTGTGAATACTTTTAGATACATCAGTCTCAGGGAAATAAGAAAGAGACAATGAAGAAAGATCATCACTGGAGGGACACCATGGGCCTGTAATGGGAATATAACTGGATCATGGAAAGGTTAAAGTCTTTGGAAGGTAGAAATCTTAGTATTAGCACAAGATACCTTGAAGGTTTAAGCATCACCTCTGAAGTGAAGTACACACATCTTAAAGCAAAAAGACTGCCTTGGGAAAAAGGGCTTGTGACTGAAATTCTCAGCAAGGACTTAGAAGAAACACATCCCTGAGCAGACTCCCCTCAAACAGTTTTAGTCAGGAAACTTTTAGACCAGTGTTGGTGACTAACAGTTAAGTTATTCCTCAGAATTTTTAGCCTTATATTCCTTCCACAATTGTCACAAAAGACTGCCATAAGGAAGGAGAAGTCCCAGATTTTCAGTATGCTGGCTCACCTACACACCTCCTATTTATCTTTCATACATATTTTATTTTGTGTAATGAGATTTCATAGTGCAGAATGAATTAGAAGATACAGGCTATGCTAGAGAAGATGACATCAGAAAGATGGGAGACTGGACTGAGCTGCCAGAACTATTTATGGAGGGCACCCAAAACCCTAAATAGATTTACTTCTGCTCCTTGAAACATTTGTGCTCTCAAGATGGAATCAGATCAGTCCAAGGTGTTATTTCTTCCAAGAAGTTCTTGACATCTCAGAATTAAACTACATGAAAACACTGGTGGAAGGTGTTAATTCTTTTCACATGTAGAACCATGCAAATTGCAGGCACACAGTGTGCCCAGAGCAAGAGCAGATATATAAATGGTACCTCTCATCAGTGAAGCACGTCTCATGTGTCTTCTCAGTACCAAAGGCTAAATAGCAAGTTTGTTCCAGTCACAAGCACAGCAGCCATCTAGGAGTTAGTGACTCAGAAACACAGTCTCCTTTTCAGTTCCCTAAACATACATACTACACATGGCACGTGGCTAAAGCCACTCACTCTTCACCTAGCACACAGTGTTAGTTCCATTGTTCTCTGCTGGCTTTCTGCTCCCTGCACAGTCTAAACCTGAATGCTTTACAGACCAAAGGAAGGTGATTGAGTTACCCCCAATTTAGTGCTGTCTAACAGCTCAAGGATTGTAGCAAGTGTTCAAATGAGCCAGGGGAGTGAAAAGAGAACAACCTGACATTATTTACAGGAGATGTCATGATTTTTTCCTCTCTGTCAGTGTCCTGCACAGATCAGAAGGAAGCAGAACTAAAAGAGAAGCATGTTTAAACATTGAATGCCTTCTGAAAGATTTTCTGAAATATAATGATCACTTCAGACAGAAGGTGAAGTCACTGTATCTTTCCCACAAATATTTGTAGCTAAGAGTTGAAGCTAATGATCAAGGAAGATGACTACAGACTTGCTATAAATTCAAAGAACTCACATATATCTGAAACCACAAAAGTCCACTGACTTCATATTCAATAGGAAAGAGTGTAATTAGTTTTTAAGTAACTATACAGATGGAAACAAACAATCAAGCCCATTGACATATAATAGATATTTTTAGGAGGCAAGAGCATGCATAAAATATATTAGTATGGAATATTTTATCTTCATCCTACAATTTTTGGGAGGATAAAGTTATTCCTAAAGACTGCAGACATTGCACCAATTTAGGAATATCAGATATGATGTGTTCTTCTAGCAGTGGACTATTGCTGACGTGTAAAGTAGCAGGGCCCTGAGACAACTGAGAAAATCATCAGGACCATAGACTTATTTTTACACAGCAAAAAATTGTGGGAAAATAATAATCTAAAAAGTAGCATATATTAGGTTTTATGGCAAAATAAAAAGATGATGGCAACACTACCCAATATGGCTCTTAAGACAATCTTTAAATTTAAATACGTCTCTTAAGACAATCTTTCAATTTAAAAGCATTGAGAAATGGACATATCATGCCCTCTTTTTTCTTTTTTCCCACTCAAGTTACACATTACAGTGACACATTTCTACCATCAGTAACGATTTATGTCTATTGATTTAAAAAATCCAAAAACTTCTGTAGCACGTATGAACACAGAGATATTTATAATAGACAGAAGTGGACATTGCCTATGGATCAAATGGAACTGAACATGCAGGTGTGATATTTCAGCTACTCTTTCAATTTAAGCAGAGTTAGTCTGTGCTTCTGTTTTCTTTCTGGTAACCCCAAGATATGACCATCTTTTTAAAGATCCAATACCAGCATATTTAATATATGGGCGTTGTTCTCTACATTTCCAACACCTTTTCAAGCATTCTATTATTGTAGTAAGAACAGAGAACTAAATAAATAAATCTTCAAATTATTTAAAGAACCATTGCTCAAGTGTATGAAAAAGTTCAAAAGTATTTATATCTCAAGAAGTCTAAAATGCATTTTCTATTTAAGAACCTCTAGAGGAATTGTTTCCAAGTTTGGTATTTTTCCTAGAGACAGAACTTTTTTTAAGAGTTGGCTGGATATAATGGAGATTGGAAGGTTAAATCAATTGAGCCCCAGTCAGAAATGATCACTGTAAAGGATTCCTTCTGGAAGAATTGAATTTTTTTATTCTCAGTAACATCACCTCACTTTGAACGAAAATAGAAGTAATGTTAAATACTTGCTTTCAGTTGGCTGCAAGAGTCGACTGCAGATCCACACTACTGTAACTGTTTTGTCACTGAATGAGTCTCAATATTAATGGTCTTCCCAGACTTCATTTACAGAATAAAATGTAATTTGCTGTCTTTGGTAACAAAATTTGTTTCTTTTCTTCATGAGTTGAAGGTCTATATTATACAATTCAGCTTCATACATGATAAATTAAAAGGTATGCAAATGTTACTACACACCCAGGATTTGGGATTCTCTCAGAGTGCAGGAGGGTGCTTGGTGTGTGAAGCAGGATACCCATTTGAGTCTTTTCTTGCTCATCACTTGCAAATCTGGAACAGCCACTTAAGAGCAGGCAAAGAGCCATCTTATGAATGTGGTACGAGCACAAACCACCAAGAGATTAAATACGAAAATGAAAGTTGTTCAGTGATAGCAGGAATGTCCAAGCAGCTGTGAGGGATGATCTACCCTGCCTATTTTTAATGGCATGTCTCACTGGGCCTAGATTAACTTTAGAAATTAAAGATACTTATGTAGATATGTGAAGGGAGTTTCTACAACTCTGCTGAATTCAAATCAGTATAATGCAATAGTGGTGTGGTGTACTACTGGAGATTTCCAGGTGTTCTGGAGCGTTCCTCAGGGAGCAGTGCTGGGCACCCTGCAAAGCTGGGAGGAAGTGTGTCACCATGCAACAGCTAATGCACAACAAGCACAGGTCTGTCCCAGACAGGACTAAGAGGAAGGCTACAGCTCACTCTTTCCCTGGCAAATCCAGAATTACACAGAACAGAATACACAAATGTCTAGGTCCAATCACACTCCTCTATCAGTGGATATTCTTCCACTAGCTTCCATAGAAATCTGAATGGCTTACCCTTGGTAGAGGGCCAGGACAAGTAAATCCTGTCCTGCAAATTTAGATCAGAAGGCCATTTCTGCAACTTTCAGATTAGGAGATCTACATCATATATCTACATACCTACATCTACACATTATAATACATCTGACTAACAGGTTTTAACCTCTATATGTGGTTAAACTTCTTGGGGTTACAACCACTAGATTCCTAATTCAAAAGAAGTAGGTGTGAATGCTCACATAATGCTTTCTCATACTGTCATGGCAACAAAATCCTCATAGCTGCAATGTCATTGTTAGTTACATAGCAAAGGACAGTGAGAGGATGTTTTCTGCCTCCACCCTTTTCAAAGGTTAATACCACAAAAAAGTCCTGCTCCAAAACACTGAAACATCTGCTACTGGAATATCTATTTCAGGATTACTGTAATGCAATTTTTTTCATACATGTTGACAGTCTCTTTAATGCCTTGTGTTTTCTGCTCCTCTTTGATTAAGCAATATAATTACTACTCAAACCTACCTAGTTTTTATGGAATATAATTTAAGAAATATGGAAAGGCTGTCTGGGTAAGAGTAAATATGTTACAGGGGACCTCAAGATTAATTTGTGAAATAATTCTAAATAAAAAAGTATGGCATTTGAAAACAGATCCGAGTCTGGTGCAATATGCCAAATGCTTATATGAACTGGCTTCTACATGCTAAAAAAAAATTATAAAAAAATTGACTAGAACAAAGTTTAAAATATGTGTTTTAATTGATGATTAATTTCTACAGTGCTACAGTATTAACAATCTCTAAAACAAATATCTGCATCTATATCTCAAAAAGTATTATCATTTTTGCAAGTAAATAAGTTATTAAAAGCATCATACTGTGTTGCTCTCCTGTCCATGTAAACTTCTAATGATAATGCATTTCAGAGGAAATAACAATAATAAGCAGTTGCAGTGTATTTACATTATTAAGAAACTTTAAGTACAATTCTATACATAAATATTCTATACACTTAGATAAATTTTTCTGCACTTACACTTTTACAAATCCATAAACTGAAAGGACATTCAAATACATTTGAGACCAAACAGAGAGGCAGGAGAGGTATGAATAAAAAGACAACATGTTTCAGGTGGTACAACATGACACAGAAAGTACTGTACATCACCAGCCACTACCAGCTGCGGGCATTAAATTGACAGCAACTTCCCGGAGAGGGCTGGAGTCACCCAACATTCAGTTCTCCACAGCTCTCTCAGGACAGCTCTCAGTTCACTCATCAGATTTGCTTTTGTGACCTAAGAGTTCACCAGACAGGTCTTCTCCATCTGGGCAGTCACAGAGATGAATCAGCTGGGGACACCTGTGGAGCTGCCAGTCCTTCTGAAGGCACTGGAGACCCCAGGATGCTCCCAGTGGCACAGTGGGTGCCTGACACGGACCTGGGAGTGCCACCCACTGTGCAGCTGTGCCCTCCTGGAAGCAAGCTGATGGAGCTACCCTTGGCAAAATAAAACCTGCCACTTTAGCAGCCTGGCAAAGCATTACAGGCATAACAATACCGCAACTCACTTGTGCAGGAGAACACAGAGCTCTGCAGAAAAATGAGAAGTTCTTTTTTTAAACAGCCATTGTAACAAACACAGAATGAAACATTTTAATGGGCTACAGTTAACCATCTATAAATACTGTAGATTCAGCATGAATTTAAATTGTAAACTGGTAATAAATAATACAGTGAGTCTCAGCGCATTTCAAAATATACATTATTAAATAAACTTTGATTTTCAGAAAAGCTTTCAGCTTTTTTTTTTCCAAAAAATCCACTTAAAAATCCTTTATGAACTGCAGCCAGTTTGCATGCCTGAAAATTTTGATTTATTAAGCCCTATTGCCTAGTGCAGAACATTTATTTGTATTAACTTTCCTTTTTTTTTTTTCTTTCTAAGGCAGATTAAGCAAGACTTCAAAAACTGCTAATGTAATTTAAAATTACAAATTATTATAACAATTTTGAATTGGTTTCATTCTGGTTTGTTTAGTAACCATACATACATCCAAATATCCATTGAGGTAAGCTACTGACATACTGAGAGTACCACAGTCAGAGCAGTAGCTAGACCTGGATTTAAAATGTACATGTTTCCATCTGGTCACAGAAAAGGTCTCCATGCATCTCCTTATTAACTATCCTTGCAATCTATCCAGGAACATGAACCTGGCTAAATGTGATATTCAATGGGAATTAGAAAGCACCCTGCACCATTTCTCCAAGGCAGTTTGTGCTGAACTGCACTGCTGAGATTGGTGCCCATCCTGGCAGGCCTCTACATCTCCAGACATGTAGGCTAACAGCTGAGTGGAGCAGGAAAGCTCTTTCTGTAACACCCCCTTTGTGCAGAGTTCCTCCCAGCTGATCTCCTGAGCTCCCTCAGCAGACAGCAATGAGACCACACTGAGCTTGCTCTCATCTCAGATCCTGCCGGGTGGCAGAAATGACATCCATCACCTACTGCTCACCATGGCCCCAGTGACCCCTTGGCAGGTAATGTAGAAGATGCAATATCTCAGCACCACATTCCTTTCTGCTGCCCATGCCCTGAAGCCAGGATCTGACCTCCAAACATTCTGGGCTGAGCTGTGAAACAACTCAATCTCTCCCAAAACAGCTTTTCACAGTATGTGAGTGCGGGGGAGAATCTCAAGAAATCCAGCTTTCAGGTAGAATTTATACAAAAGATGGTTTCTGTTTCTACCAATAGTAGGAAATGTCACTGATTAAAAGGAATCTCCCCTATTTCTATGTACTGCTATTCAAAAAGTTTCATAAAGCCATGCTCTATATTAATTCATTTCAGAAGGCCTATATGGAAGTAAGAAAATACTTTTATAAGGACAATTTGTTAAAGACTACATGAAAACAATAGAGACGCTGATGTTTGAATACATTCCTAATCTTATGTAAGCATGAGGATTTAAATGCTTTAGAAAATATTGCAGAGAGGAAGACAAAAAAGACAGATGTAAAAAAAGAAGTTGGAAAGAGAGCACCATATGAAAATCATACTTAAGTTTTAATGTCCATTTAACAGGATAATTAAATGTTTCAAGATGCTATATTTAAATTTAAATAAGCTACCTAGGATAAAATCCTAGCTCATCTGAAGCCAATAGCAAGATTTTACCTGCAATTTTCACTGTTTCAGAAGATATGTTAACAGAATAGCAACCAGACAAGGGAAAAAGGCCTCAAGCTGTGCCAGGGGAGGTTCAGGTTGGAAATGAGGAAGAATTTCTCTACGAAAAGGCTGGTCAGGCATTGGAACTGGCTCCTCAGTGAGGTGGTGGAGTCACCATCCCTGGAAGCATTCAAGAAGCAGCTGGACATTGCACTTAGTGCTATATTCTAGTTGACGTGGAGTTGTTCAGTCAAAGGTTGGACTTGGTGACCTTGGAGGTCTTTTCCAACCTTACTGATTCCGTGAAAATGAGGCTTCAGTGAAAGGTTTCCATCAAAAAGTAGGAGGAAGAGCACGTTGTTCACTTTTTTAGGTAAATGCCATGTAAACTAATCTGGCATGGCAATTTCTCTAGTCAATGAAACATTGAATGTGATACAGTAAGTAATTTTTAGCTTTACTTTTATTAGTTCATTATTAGCAAGACTGTAAATACATTTTTAAATTATATCATTACCTTGTACATTGCTGCTTTATGGAAATGCAATCCAAGACTGTAGCAAACAGTGTTGGATTTTTTCATTTTACATGTACGAAATGACATAAAAATAGGTCCCTGATTAATATATGATAACATCCTTAGGCCACAATGAAAACAAATATAATACACTTTTATAGTGCAAGTATTCCATTTAGAAAGAATATTATCTAGGGGATACACTCATCTGATGAAGGATTTCAAAATCACATCTTCATCCAATGCATTTTCAATTACTTAATAGCTATGGTCTTCAGCGAGCTACCCTGACAGTAAAAAAAGAGACACAGAACTTAATCTAATCTTGGCTTCTGATACTTCATCACACTATTCTGTTTGCTAATGGAGATATATTTCCCAAAATTGCCAGTATGTTCCTCATAGTTTATAAAACAGTACTGAAAGAATGCTGGACACATACAACTGCTAGTCTGAATACACGTAACACAACTGTTTTGTGTTACAAAACAAGTTCAGTTTATAAATGTAGTTTATATTTTAAGCTTTTCACAATCTTAGCTGCATATAAAACAGAAGTAGTAAGTTGAATTAGAGCACCTTGTGTGAAATTTAAGGAATACAAAGATTATACCTTTTAAATATTAAAGAAATACAACTGTTCTGTCTCAAGTCCACTATGTCACCTGTCATATAAAAGGAAACTCATTACATGTAATGAAGACATGCATAAATATCACAAATTTAAGGCAAAACATGGAATTTGGAAGTTAGTGATATAGCACTCCTTGCTTTTTATCAAATCACCTGATACATCTTTTTCTGGCATATCTATGCATTTCAAAAAAGCTGTATTATCATAGAATCATTGAAGCTAAAAATGGAACCAGCCTATTCAAATATGTCTCTTGCCAACTCTATTCAAAAACCTTCCAAGACACTGCATCCATTGATAAGCAATACTGTAACCCAGTAACCATTCTGTAACCCAGCTGATCTTATTGGCATGACCTTTCTTCTGATATTCATTGGCTATTTACCTTGTTTCAAATTCATCATACTACATCTCGATACTTAGAAAAACTCTTCCATATATTTACCATACAACAAAGAATCATGCATATTAACAAATCAATCTTTCCGACTTCTTTCTCACTTCAACTGGTTTTGTTATTTTTCTCAGAGCTTTCAGAGGATTATCCAATTCTTCATCCCTGAGGTAGCCGAAATGTAAGACTGTACTCCAGAACTTACCTCAGCAATCACAAGTATTCTGATATACAGCTGCCTGATGCAGCTCTTCCATACATGTATACACTTCTTTTGACATCAGTGAGGCCAGAAGCAAGACAGGTTTGTTTCCTGCATTTTCAAGGCTTCATACCACATTACTACATTTCTGTCTTCTCTCTCTCACTAAGTATCCAAGTTTCCTCAAATGCATTACCTTTTCTCTGAATCTGCTAGGCTGTTAGATAAAAATCTTCTAATTTGTTGGACCTCTCCCATTCAGGTATCATTTAGCGTAATATCATCTATAACTTCTATCAACATACTGTATATCTTTCTTGCAGATTATTGAAAACATGAAACAGAATTAGGTCAACACAGTATAAACAATTAATGGGGAGGAAGCAATTAAAATTTCCCAATGGGATGAATCGAAGCAGAATTTATATTTTAAGATGCTATTTTAAATATATTTTATCCCACTGAGCTATTTAAAAGAAGCCAAATATCTCACTATAGCTACAATTTTTCAATGTAATACTCCTTTTTCTGCATACATAATTTAAATGTAGAATAGAAAACATGCTGACAATCAGCTTTGCTCTGCAAACCGATTCAATTCGATTCCAGCCACTGATTAGAGAAAGGTAGACACATCCTGTCTACTCCTCAGCACAAACTTATAACCAGTTAATATTATATCTATTATTCTAAGTATGTTTAAAATTACAAATGAAAATACAGTGAGGTCTAAATTTGCACTGACAATCAAGAATTCAACTTCTTTCAAAAGTTCTTCTGGAATTCTGCAGTGTGATACTGTAATTCAAAAAATGTTGAACAATTTGCTACAGTAATTGGAAAGGTATTACTTAATATAAAGCTTAAATACCATTCAATTCACCTAGTCTATGAAAAACATAATTACCTAATTTACACTCTGATTTCCAGAAGACTCACTTTCAGTACAACTTATCTACTCTCCTTCTGTTCTTGATAAAGACTACAGGTGATAACAGAACTTTCAGAACAAAAGGCACAGTAGCCAACTATTCTAATTCTTAAAGCTTCTTGTCAACCTGTTGAAAATCAGAAAATATTTCTTTGAAGAAATGAACAATTAAAAAACAAAGTGAATCTGAGGATGAAAAGGTAGGTCTGAATATATATTAATTGCAAAAATAATACAGTCCATGATATTTTAGGCACAGTTGTTTATTCTTGTTCCATGTTTTAAAACTTGGACTCAAAAATCAGAGGAAGTTTTGGGTTTTTACCCTCTCTTCTTTTCCTTTCCACTAAAAGCACCATGGTTACACAGCTTGATTCAATCGTCCTTTTCCACAATCACTTCTCCATGAAGTACTCTTCTCCTCTGCCTCAGCATGTGGAAGTAGAGTTGTGGAAATACTTGATCAAAGCATAAAGGAAAGAAAATTAGACGGAAAAATTCAACAGAAAACCATGATTTTACAGAATGATGAACAGAGTAAAAATTATGGTACACAGTGGTTGAGTTGATTAAGGTAAATAATAACAAGTCATGAATATTGCAGTGATTTTAAAAAACCAAAAATTACTCATAGCTCAGACATAGCCCCCTGAATAAACAACCTATGTTCAAGGAACTTCATTCCATCAGTTTCCTTGTAGAAACAGGATTTAATCACTACCAGTGCCTGAAAACTTTGAATCTGTCCTAAGCATTTTTGAATTAAGACTTGGAGGAGGATACAAATTTAGTCTATTTGTTCAAGTCTGAAATAAGGAGATCCCTCTTTCCTGACCCTCTGTCATCTATTATACTACTCTCCTGCTGACAGAGTTGATCCTTATATTTAATGGCTAGAAAACTGGATTTATTCCTGAAGTGTTATATAAACAGATGTAAAACTGTTAGTAAGTTATCACACCTTAGAATACTTTTTATTGACATAAATCTCTCTTGTTGGCCTTAATGATTTCTTGGGATAAAAAATTTCAGTGTATGTGCATATTGTAAACGTCCATATCAAAGGCTGCCTTCTCAAATACTTTCCATGAATTTAACTTCAGTTTTCCTGCTTTTCAACTTCTCTCCCTAATCTGCTGCCTCAATGTACAGATTATAAAAGAAAAATTATATAGTCTACTATTAATATTATCTAAAATATTGCATTTGCCTAGTATGGTCTAGCTCTATTCATGGTGGAATATCTGGTATATCAGGTTGCTTTCTCCTTGTCTTCACTGCTTAGGTAGCACTGGAAATAACACTGGAATTGAAAGACAGATACTGTCTTTACTGTTACCTCCGTGGCTTCTGGGATGCATTAAGGACAAACTGATGAAACCAGGGACTGCAGATGTTCAAAGAGGTTTGGGGGGTTAACTTCTGCAAAAATGAAATCTTAGAGAATACTGCTTCAAGTTTTTCCTGGGCATGCTTGAATGGCGATTTTTCCAAAGTAAATGGTTATTAGTAGCAAAAAGCCAAAGCAAATCTCTGGCAAAACTTGCAGGACCATTTTTAAGTCAAGATTTTGAAGAGGGAGAGGCACTAGAAAGTCTCAGTGACACAGTTACAGACAGTTCTGCATGTAAGCAAAAAGTTTTCTTACTTCATCCAAGTCTGAGAAATAATTTCAGGATTTTCATTGAAATTTTTAAGACAGATTATGTTCCTAAGCAAGTCACAGAACATAAAATTTTAGCCTAACCAATTAAAGCATAGTAAAGCTTGAAACAACAGAAAACAGGCTTTTACAGTAGAAAATGTTCAGCAAATTTTAATAAAGGCAGTGTTTATAGCATCACTGGAGATTGATTACTATGTTGTTAAGAAGTTTCTACAGTTAAACAGTACTTACATGGCACATAGGAGAACATGACAATAATAAGGAAGTAATAGTAGTCAAAGGAGACGTTGTATTTGTTGGGGAGTCTCAGTGAAAACATTCCTGTTTTCTTCACATAGGGTAAAGCAGCATATATGGTTAGCAGTTCACCTGCAACTCCAGCAGGATACAAAATGATAAAAAAGTTGTATCTGCATTGAAAAATTAATAAAAAACCTTGTGAGAAACACTCCACAAACTTAAAATTTTCCTCTTGTTATTATTAGTGGAACAGCAAAGTATTAAAGTAGTTCCTGCACCAGAATCAAGGATCACATCCTGACTTGACACAAAATACCAGTTTCAGCTACTTTTGACAGAGTTGCTTAGATTGACAAGAGAATACATTCCTCAGTGCTTTTTTTAAAATAGTAAAGTATCAGAACGTTTTTATGTCTTTCTAATAAAACAATCCTCAAATTTTAATCTCCAAGAATGATTTTCTTTTAATGTACAATTCTTACTCCTGTTGTCACTGACAGGATTGAGACCAGGACTGAATCTCAAATCCAGAGGATCCTACATATTTTCATCACAGTGCACACACCCTGGGTCAACTGTAGGTGCTACAATTTGTTTGTAGATAACGAAAATGTTGAAAAACATCAGAAGCCTGTTTTACTCACTACAACATGGAAATACTACATTTACCACTAATGGAAATTGGAACAAAAAAAGAAAATAAAATGACAGTGTCAGAAACTTATCAGATCCATTTTAAAGCAAGATGATGTTCAAATAAAAGGCAAGGCATCCAACTGAAAGAAAATGTGGTTTGAATGCCAAAGGTCACATAAGCAGTGACAAATGAAAATTGTAATCAATACATCAATACTTGTGCTGTCCTTTCACACAGCGCAGCATGGATATATGCAGGTCTTCTAAGGAATTCTCCAATTCCAACAATTCTCCAGTTCATATAGGGAACAGCAATGAGAGCTGTCACAGAGAGAAAAGTGTGCACTCCCTGACCAAAAGAAATGAGATCCAAACCAGCAGGAACTAAGCATGAAACCCTCCTAGAAGCAGAAGGGCTTAGAAGACTTACAGATGAGGGTAATCACAGAACAGTTCAGGTTGGAAGGGACCACAATGAGTTATGCAACCTCCCTGCTCAAGCAGGGTTATCCTAAAGCATGTGGCACAGGATTGCATCCAGATGGTTTTTGAGTGTCTCTAGTGAGGGAGACACTGGATTGTCTCTCTGGACAATCTACTCCAGCGCGTGGTCACTTGCACAATAAAGATGTTCTCCTTTATATTCAGGTGGAACTTCCTGGGCATCAGTTTGTGCCCTTTGCCTCTTAGTGCTTGGCTGCACTAAGAAGAATGTAGATTATATAAGAAGGGACTGATACCTTACATATTGTTTGTTTCTATGCAGTTATAAGGCAAAGATCAGAAATTTCATCTCTCTTTGTACTGAATTCATGCCCAGTTGTCCTGTTTGTTTATCCATAAATCTTGATGGGATATTTTAGACTCTATGAAAAAATAATATATTTTCAAATGTTTTGTTTATATTAATATTTCACCATAAGTCTCCTCAGTGAGAATGTTAATTTTCCCTTTGTCTATATTAAGGAAACAAAATTTTGTTTTTCAAGGCACACTGACCTAATGGCAAAATTATTATCTGACAATGTAATATGATCTGAGTGCATTTCTCTTTCTGAGGTCTGCATAAAAAACTAGTAATGATGGCCAGTCTGACTATCTTTATGTTTGTCATCTAGTGCTTAAACAGGTCTCTCACCTAGGCACTAGCAAAAAGGTAATGTTTTGTAAGAATGGACATAAATATCAGATATATCAAAGAAGTGTATTAGAAGCATCAAGCCTGCATTATCTATAAAACAAAAATAAAGGGAAACAACAAACAATCTCTTTTAAATAAGAGTCGCCTTTACTGACTGTAGGTTAGATACCTTTCCTCTAACACAGTGTCTGCCATACATGTATTTTTCAGATAATGACTACATAGAATACTATTCCAGTTAAGTCTCCTGATAAACACACAGTCTCTGTAGTATATGTGATCTAGTGGCCAATCTTAAGTGTGCTTTAAAATCAGAATAGTTTTGATATGGAATCCAATTTTTGGTGGGCTAAACTAAATTATTAGTATTTTATTTCACTACATGGATATAATCTTACAAAAACTCTGATGAAGCAGAACTTCTTATAAAGTAATAATACAGATTGAGTGACAACAACTCCCACATTTTCAAAGAACTAATATCCACAAAGACTAGAACAGGTGCTTAATTTTGGGCACTGTATTCAAGAGCATTGTAAAGAGTCATACTGAAAATTAAAAGATGACTCCAAAGATAGAAATAAAAAGTTAGAGTAAGTGAAAGCAGAGTTCAAACCATGAGACACAGCAAGAAAAAACCGTACCCCCAAAATCTCAACTAAAATATTTTAACATTTTAAACCAAGCAAAAATAATCCCAGGAACAGAAAGCAACTGACTTGCACTTTGCTGACACATAACCAAAGCTCAAACATCTGCTCTCCTGTGTGTTAGTTCAGCATGCGTGAAACCAACATGCACAGAACCACGAGAAGCTCAAGTGCAAGACATCTCCACCTGGCCCATTTAATGAAGTATGGCAAATGGTTGAGCAGGTTGAATGTGTAGAAGGAATATCGAGTAATCTCTGTCACAGTCCACACGACCAGAAAAAGAATAACGCTCTCCTCATTCTGGATCTGCAGAAGTATAAAGAACCAACTTTTTCTACATCCTTAGGATTGTTTTCTGTGCAAACTGCAACAGACTTCTCTTTAAGATACAAAGAGCAGAACCAACGTCTTGTAATGAAAGAAAATTTAGGCACAAAAGCCATGCTGATGTTGCTGAATATGCTGAAGCCATTACCATGTAAAATTCATTATCATATGTGTTTACTAATACACATACATTTGTCAACACAGCAATCTTTATCCATTATGCATATATCAAAATATAAAACCTATTATTATTATTATTATTATTATTATTATTATGCTTATTCCTGTTCTTTATTTCCTACCTACACTCTACTAGACTATCTAACTATCCCTCTTTCATTTGTGGTTAGCCTACTTGTTTATATTCCTATTCCTCAAAACAGCAAAACCAACAAAATGCTACAGAAGGTACGTTCTTCTCATAATCACTTTTTAATCCTTCTGCATTTCACTACTCCATTTCCCAGACTTTCTCTTACTTTTTATCTTGCTTCTTCTTCAGTGTATAATGCATATCTCCATGAAACTTTAGAAAAAAGGAATTGCTTTATATTGACTACTAACTGGAACTTGGCCACAGAAGATCAAGTTTGGCAGACTTCAGGGACAATTTAAGGAGCTGGAGCACAGATGGCTCACTTAATGAAGAGTAGTTGGTAGATTAGGAGCTTTGGGTAAACTCACTCAACAAATCCCCTGTAAGATTTAAGTTCTGAGTCATTAAACTGCCTCATCGGTAGGTAGCACATCTCTACTGTTTCAAAACATTGCTTCTTTCTCACTCTGAGTGAACAAATAAACAAAAGTCCCCACATACACAGAAGGCACCTGGGGATCTATTACAAACACCACCTTCTGTGAGAAAGCACTACACACAAGTAATTTTCTTTCCTTAAAGAGGGGAGGAATTTTGTAATACACTTCTATGCCTGAAGGCTGAAAAGCTCCAGGGATGTCAGTGAAACAGAATAATACAACACAAGTGTTGTCAAAATTACAAAAAAGGGAAACAATTTTTCAAAATAAAATGCAACATGGTGAAAAAGCTTAATATATCTCCAAGATGCTGAAAATCCACAATTCTGTCAAAAATAAAGAAGTATTATAAGTGCTCATAAAATCGCACTCTCAATGTGTCAGTCAAAGAAAGTGCACTTTTACCAGAAGGATATCACCAACATCATAAAGAAAATGGAGCCATAAAAATAGCATCAAAATCACAAACAAATAGCAACTGAAGTGCAAAGATATCCAAACAAATAAACAAAGGTAAAGACAGAATTAGGCTGTTCTCTGCCTCATGCAACCAGAGACAAACACTGATAACTCAAACTTGGATTAATGTCACAGTGTTAAATCCAAGCAGAAGAGCTTTAAATAAGTATGCAGAGAATTCCTATCTGCTGCCTTGCAAATCTGCAGTCAAGTGGGGAGGTCTGGCTCTGGCTATTATCACTGATGTGCCTCTCACCACCTACAGTGACCCTGAACATTCATGCCTGCTAAGCAATAACAGCGTGAAATACAATCAGACATACATTTAAATGTATTTCTTTTCGGACACACCTTGGCCTACAGTAGTGTAGCTAGAGGAAATAAAAGAAATTGCTGGATACACTAAAGATTTAGTCCACTGCTGCAGATAATAAAAAAGGAAAAAAAGCACTGCTATAGTCCAGCTCATGTGTAGACATTCAATATAAAAGTCCTGTTAATCTTTGAGACATTTTGCCTTACAGAAAACTATAAAAAATTAGCTTATCAAAAAAAACCAAAACAAAACAAAAAAACAAACCAAACCAACCAAACAAAAAAATTTAAAAAATAAAACTCCAACAACAACATGAAGAAAGAAAAACAAAAAAAACCCCTGTATGAAAAGCCTATTTAATTCATTCCATGTTAAGAAAATTGACAGTAAAGGAAAAGATGCAGTGTAGAAAACAAGTCCTCTGAAGAAATTAAATGAAGATTTGATAACTGAGGCAGGTGCAAGGATAATTCATCAGCAGAGAGGCCTATGCCATCTGCTGGTGAGACAGTTTAATGGCTCAACTTTTCAAGTTCTGAAGAAATTCAGTACAAAATCTATCACTTAATTTTTTTAAACATGCCTTTCATAGTAAGCACACCTCACAAACCGAACCTAACGTCCTACCTACTAGCTGTGAACTGCTTGTTTTATTCTGCTAATGGATCACTAGCCTTACAACAGCCACCTACAGCCAGGCAAATAAACCATTGTCATTTCCACAGCTCCTTAAGTGCCACTGTGACATACTGGATGTCATTGAATGTTAATAGTACTATACCATTAAATTTTTCAGAAGGTTTCTAAAAAAATTGCAAAATTGCAAGCATGTTTATCCATGTGAATTCAATTTAAGACATAAATTTACATTTTATTTAGATTAATTCAGCAAGTAATAATTAAAACTTTTGAAAGGGAACATTTAACACTAGGGTAGTTTTGCTTGTAAATAATTGGAGTAGTCATTGATTTCACTTAGGCAGACCACAGAGGGCACGATGCTGAAGACACTGCTGATTCACAGCCAAGACCCAGACTCAGACTCCTGGCAAGAATCACACAAATTCTATTTTGAAACTCGCACTTCCAAAATTGCACTCAAGTATGTAAGCATTCTCTACTGGAATATAATTAATTTTTAGATGGGTCTTCCTTGTGAAATGAGAACTGTAGCAATATCTTCTTCTTAAAAGCAATCAAAACATAATTTGCTCACACACATACCTGTTTTATACTATGTGCAATGAACCACACCATGAAGATTCTTGAACTCACTTGGACCCCAGTCACAAGCACAGATGTGCGAACTATTCCTTAAAAAGAGAAACATGTTATCTCTGTTCCACAGTTCATGTTTTAACTAGTTACAGGAGAAACTCAAACAAAGAACTCACCAACTGCACAGTGGATTACCTGTAAATAAAAATAAGTCAGAGGTTACTGACATGCAGCATGTTGCTAGCTACCCTATAAACTTGGCCCCAAAATATTAATACAAACCTAGACTCAAAACCTAGACTCTGGTTTTTGTCTCTCACTAACAGTTTTAAAAAGAAATACGTGGCAGAGCCCTGGCAATCAGCGTTGGGATGGTCTCAATATCTGAGCTGTGCAACTACATGAAAGACATTTGTTTTCCAAATTAATTGTAAATAGTAGACATTTAGAGACTTAGCATTTTATTCTACTAGTAAACTCCTCTTCCTTTACCTTATTCAAAGATGAATTTTACAGGACAGTGTAGAGGAAGTCATATAAGGAATGCTAAACACACAGCAATTTTAAAATGTTCTGCATTTATTACAGATTAATAAAATTATTATACTATTGTCAATGACAGCTACGAAGCTTTAGATACAGTGTATTTTCTGGTTAGTAATGTTTAGCAAATGAAGTGCTTTTCATTATTTTGGCAGGTTTGAATAGAATTACTTCTTGTGAAAGTTTAACAGCACAAAAGCCTATATACAGCTGGTGACATGATTTTAACAGTTGTTTGAAATACAGGTGTTGTAGGCAGATTGAGAAAAAAAAGTTAAAATGTAGATAGACATTCTTTGTTGTGCCTGGGAAAGAACTGCAAGTGTTCCATAAACCTAGCAATAAAGCTTAATTCCACAGATGTTCCAGAACTGAGACTACTAGTGCATAGTTTGCAAAAGTATTACTTAAAGAATACTTTGCACATCTCGCACAGACCCCGTTGCAATATGGGGTATGTGAATCCTGTCTTGAAATAAGCAGAAGCAGGAAAGGCACAGAAGGATAGTAAGTCCAGTATAAAGACTATAAGGCAAGCTATAATCTCTGAGATGGTGATATCTGCTACACTAGAGGGCTGATCTGCTGGCTGTGGTGCCTTTGAGATTTTGCCTTTTGCATTAAATGACTCTCAAATCAAAGCAGTTCCCAGGCACTGATTGAAAGAAATATTGGAATTAAATACAAAAAACAAGTGTCCATTTGTTTCAAGTAATCACCTTGCCCCACCCTCAAAACTTCATTAAATAATAAAGTAAGAAGGACTTTTAGTACAAATATAATATTTTTATTCTAAATTCAGAATAATAATGTGTTTTGCCTATGATATGCAGCATCCAGTAAAGCAAACTAATGTTTAAAATTTACCTCAAGCAAAGCAAATGTCTGGAAAAATTTAAGCGTCTTTTGAACGCTTCTGAATAAGCCTCTATGTGTTCCTTTCTGTATATAAAACCGCACCATGGCAATACCTAATACCAGCCACCTATAAAAGAAAGAGAATGGATACATTTCAAATTAGAATTCTAAAAATATCCATCCATTGTAAATAATTTAGTAGAGTATTTTTCTTCACATACTGACTTTGATTCTCCACTTGTCAGTGTTCTTAGATCATCAAAAATATTTTTAGACATAAATAGGATATATTATGTAAATATTACACTCATCTCTGTACTTGGAAAAGAATGGAGGATAATGTGCTGCCTTCTGATGATTGACTTAATTGAGGGAACCTCCCAAAACCACCCATCCATTAGACTTTTCTCTAGCAGTGACTACATATTTTTACTATTAAATTCTCATGCATCTTGACTATTAATTATCATTACTTGAAACCACATGATGAGCTTGGCACTGAAGTCACTGTTTGGGTTGCTGGTTTGTAAAAGTAAAGGACTGGAATTTATGCACATTAGTTTTACATTTTTCATGGCCCTCAACTCACCAATTTCAGGACTGACTAGTGATCTTAATGCTCCTGTTTGTGATTATCCAAATAAAGTTACCACTACAATTATGTTTTCCAAAGTGCTGAGAAGTATTTTAAAAGTTGACTTAAAAATCAGACTCCAAAGTGCTGAAAAATGGGTGTTCTATGCTCCTGACTTCCAGAAGCAGATATCTTTAACTAGCAGATTTGAGCGAGTTGGATCATTTTTTTTTTTTAGGAAAATGAACCATGATGCTAACTAATAACCCTTCCAATGTAAAAGAAAGGAAAGGTATCAGTATCTTTTAATCATAGCAGAATTTGACATAAAACTTAAATTGAGATTAAGAATGGAAACTGAGATAAAAAATAAACATCTATACTGTGGGTTGATCCCACAACCAGCCTGTAAAATAATCCAAGGCATGACGAATTCCTTCCATGTAATAAACCCATTTTAATACAATAAGGATTTTCAAAACAGTGTATTATATATTCCTTAATCATGGGATTGATTGGGTAGGAATGCACCTTAGAGATCATCTAGTTCCAGCCCCCTCTGCCATAAGCAGGGACACTTTCCACTAGACAAGGTCACTCAGGGCCCCATCCAACCCAGCTTTGAACACTTCCAGGAATGGGGCATCCACAGGTTCTTTGGGAAACCTTTGCAAGTGCTTCATTATCCTCTGAGTAAAGAATTTCTTCCCAATATCTAATCTAAACCTACCCTCACTCAGTTTAAAGCCATTATACCTTATTCTATCACTATAGGACCTAGTGAAAAGTCCCTCTCCTGCTCTCTCGTGGGCTCCCTTCAGGAACAGAAAGGTCACAATTATGTCACCCTGGAGCCTTCCATTCTCCAGACTGAAAATACCCAGCTGTCTCAGCCTTTCAGATCTATACCTCATTCTCAAAACATCATATTAGCAAGAAGACAGAACTTCAGGTTTCAATCCAAAAAGACTAAGAATGTACAAGAATTCTTTAACATAGACATAGACATAACAAGAGGTAAAAATAAAGATCAAAAATGACAAAAATTTTAGTTTAGTGTTTTCTCTGATGTTGCTGGGAACAATTACTCAGTCCTTTCATTCCCCACAAAGCCATTGTGAGTATATTCTACAGCAGCATGAGCTCTGGGAAGGGCCCAAGTGACAAAGCAGAAGGGTCTCAGAAATACTCAGAGGGAGATTCAGAGAGATTACAAACATTCAGAGAAATATTTCCATAAACAGTAGGATAAATATTTAACTCATCTTCTTGTAGTCCTCCCTGAGCATAAGGCATAGGCTAGCACTGGAAACAGGTACCTGGAAATAGCAATCTTTGGTCAGATCCATTCTGCTGTAACAACGTGAGAGCTGCCTGGGTCCTGACAGCTCCCTGCTCACCTCGGATGGCACGGACTGTGGTATCAGCCCTTAACAACTCCTACGCACAGCAGCTACTGCTATGCAGTCACTTGGTGTGCCCCATTCCAGCACTTCATGACAGCATTTCAAACTCACACAGAGTTAGTCAGGCTTCCCCTCACAGCAGGAATGATTCCCCTCTTTGATCCCTTCCACTTTAAGCCCATGAATCCGATCTGTCAGCGCTCCAAAATTTTCCCCTGCAAGTGTTACTTTAGATTTTAGAACAGATTTTAAATATGAGTGCTTTTATTTCAGGCTGTCTCACACCACTGTGGAAATGAGGAATTACTGGAGTATCACTGGTAGTCTTTCACAGTGGAGCTGCCCTGTTTTACAGTGAAGTGTTTGACAAGAGGAAGGTGACAGTGAGTTTACATCCAGCTGGGAGCACAAATGTGGCAGCAACAGCCCTGTCCGAGACTTAGACTGAGAAGTCAAAATACACTTAACCCAACAAGGCATTTTCTGCATCTCATTCCGCAACCAAAACATTGCAGAGAAAAGTAATCTTAGACTACACTCAAAGACGGCAAACGTACTTTTCTTAAATTATTTTTTATGTGGACATAAATTTCTATAGATTGATTTATTTAGCTGTCAGTGGCTTTAACTTGGGATCTCAGGAAAGCCCTTGTACTGATTATTAAAAATCATCAACACTTTCCGTAATAAAGGCAGCATCTCCAGTTTAAAGTCGGGACCTTCAACAAGACTGAGTGTTGATCTGTCATTTTAGTCCCTTAAATCTGTTTAGAAACAAAGATAAACTGCAGGGTTTTTTATTAGAATGGCTGTTAACATGTAGTTAGACATTTGTTTTTTAAAACTCCAGAAACATTTTGCTATATTGCACTGCCTGGACGACTGGACAAACATACTGTTCTAGTTAAATATTCATCCTGTATAGTGTCTCTGTTAAGTATTCCTGTATTTCAAATAAGTATTTTTCTCTTAAATTGTACCCATAAATTATTATAATAATTTATCCCTATCTCTTTTTTTCTGTTTCCACATAAAAAATCCAATTTTGCTTGTCTTAATTTCTTTTGATATTAATAGAAAATGGGAGAGAAGGAAGTGGGAAATACTGAAGCAGCACCTAAGGTCAAAACTCATATGGTTCGATAATCTTTTAGAGATATATAAAAGTCAGTGGCAAGAGTCAGTGTTCATTAGCAAATTCACACGTGGAGCACAAGGCTGGTAATTCAATGAGGTAACATTAACCTCACGTAAAAGCATTTTTTAAAAAGTGCTGCAGTAATTTTATATGAACAGACTTGAATACATATTCAAGATGCACAGTTGCTAGTGAGAATAAAGTCATTACGATCACATTCCTGGCTTTCTGCATCAGCGCTTGAGCTCCTGTCTGAACTGTGCTGCGTTAGTTTTACTCTACGGGATTCAAAGGGCAGTGAGATCACCCATTAGTAACCAAAGTAAAACTGTTCTCATGAATATCGCACTAGAAGTTATAAATTTTTTAATTCTTAGCTTTCTCTTAAGCATGCGGAAATGAATAGGTTGGATTTTTTTCCCCCAAGAGTTAGTGAACAGGGAAAATCTTCACGAAGCGAGAATACGTGCTTCGAGCGCTAACATAAACCTGACCGTTCTTATGATCTGTTATTCAAAATAAATATCCGCTTTCCTCACAGCAAAGCCTCGCAGCACGGAGCACAAGCTCAAATGAACCTCCTGGGCTGCTGCAGCTCTTCCCTCTCCATCGGTCCCGGCTCATCCCTCCGGCCGCGGGCCGAGCTGGCTTTGGACAGCTCTGCCCGCCGGGAGCCGGGGCGGGCTCTGCCCGCTCAGAGCCAGGGCGCACCACCCGAGCGCGCCGCCGCACACGGGACCCCGGCCCTGAAGCCCCCGGCGGAACCGAGGAGCGCTGTCGGCTCCAAGCGGGCGGCCAGCAGTCCCTGTGCATCCGGCGAGGCCGTGCCGAGAGACGCGGCTCCCCCGCCCGGCATTCCGGTCCCGGCTATACTTAACCTCCGCGGCGGGCGCGGGGTGACGCGCCGGCGGCTGGCAGCGCTGCACCGTATTAGGCAATGCCCGGCAGGCGAAGAGAGCCCCGCTCCCGGCGGCTCCCCCGCTTCCCGGCTCTCCCGCCCGGCTCCACCGGGCCCCCGCCTCGCCCCGGCCGCGCCGCCCCCGCTCCGCGCCCCACGGAGGCGCCGCACCGCCGCCCGCGCCCGCTCACCCCGCGGTCATGGCGACGTTGTAGAAGATGAGCCAGGTCGTGGCCAGGGCGCCCAGCTTCTTCTTCTTGCCACTCTCCTTCTCCTCCACCGCGCCGTTGCCGCCTCCGTCCTCCTCGCTGGACGCCATGGTTCCCCGGCCGGGAGCGCGGCGCACACGGCGGGGAGGAGGGGCTCCCTCCGCGGCGGGGCTGGGGCCGCGCTGACAGCCGGACCGAGCGCTGTCTCTCACCCCATCTGTCTTCCCCGAGGGCCGCTGCCGCCGCCAGCGGCTCACATGGCCCTGCGCGCTCCTCCCTCCGCGCCGCGGGTCTCCCCGGGTCAAGTCGGAGCCTGCGGGGGCGGCTGAGCCTCCATCGGCGGGGAGATCCTGGTGGGATGGTACCTGGCCTTGCTGCTGACCGTCAGACAGCAGCAGCAGGCACAGCCCACCTCAGAAAAAGTGGCAGATAACAGCGCAGCTCTTGGAAACACAGAAATATGTGTCTGAGATTGAACATCTGGGAGTCTGGCCAGAGACCGACTGGTGGGAATATGCTCAGGCTCTCACCTCAGAGGCCAAACAGCCACCTGCCAGGGTGACCTCGAGAGTCTGGTAGGTCTCCATAAATACCACCCTCAACACAGGAGGAAGACTAAAGCTCACACCTGAGAAGGGGAAATTTCTTCTAAGGGCCTGAAGAGCATCCAGGTGGCAGATGAGATCTGAGTATGCATATTACCTTGTAAATGTCTGTTCTCTGTGCAAGTGCTCAGGAAGCTAAGCCAGCACAGGCAGCATTGCTAGGAATGGCTCTGGAAGCCCCTTTAGCCTGAGTTAATGTGACATGGTGCTTCAAAAGTGTGGGCTGCACCCACTATCCTGACACCTGGCTCAGTCTCTGCTAGCCTGGGGATGCCGGCTCCTCATTTCCACAGCTAAGCACGATGACCATGGCCTCTCAGCCCAAATACCTCAGACATAGACACTTACAGACAGAAGAATTCCAAAACTGGGTCAGGATGTCTTTAAAATGCTTCTTGTTCAGCAGAATTTAAAGAGTCCAAGTCTAATTTATAATGGGATGGGTATCTTGGTGTTGAAGACACCTGGATGTCTCAGGCCTTCATGTAAAAATAAGCAGATGTGCCAGACAAAACCTGTTTCCCCCTCCTCACACAAGCAGACTTTGCCCACTGGCCACAGCAAATATATAACATGCAAAATGAGTAGTTGGCAAAAGAGCACATTATATATGTTAGTGAGATTACAGTAGGTACCAATATTACACATGAACAGATGCTTTTTGTGTTCAAGTCATAAAATACAATCCAGTCTGAGAATCCTGTAGTTAAAAAGTTAATACAAAGAATTTATACACAGGACCAAATGACCCAATTCAGACATTTTTGCCCCTTATAGGTTAATCAGAGCATACATGTCATCTCAGTGTGACAGCTATAAATTGGCCTAAACTGTAGTTTTCCAAAATATTTTCAATAGTTATTATTTTAATTCTGGATATTCCTGCTATCTTGCTTATACATTTTCTCCACTTGAATTCCTCTTCTCTCATCAAACCATTCTAACTTTTTGGCTTTGACAATGTAGTGTTCTAAAATGCTTCAAAATTTAACCACATACTATAAGTAAAGCGGGGGTTTTTTCACATTTGATTTGTCAATTTATGAATTCAATAACTGATTAAAACATTCTTATCTTAAATTATGATACATGGAGAAAGGCATGACTTGATTCCAATTTTTATTATCAGTTTTCATTATTATGACTTCTAGCTGTCCTTTGCAATTTTTCTTTTGAGATTTTTTCACAGTAGATTTGAGGCAACAAATCCTATTTTCCTTTTAAATTAAAATTTTTCCATTTTTAAATCCTTTCTTGAATGTTTTCCACGCTTTTGCTCAGTATCTTCTGAAACTTGATGAACAATATTTGTCTAATTCTTTTTAGAATTCTATATTACTTTCCTTCCCCTATTTGCTCAAATTTATTGATTTTGGATGCATGTATTATCTGTAATGATGACTGGGCTTGTTAATTTAGTCAGTTCAGAACTTAGTGGTGAGGATTAGCATCCCAATGTGTTTGCTCTAACATTGTGGTTACTATTTAAGCTTACAGTTTCTCTTGCTATCACACTACTCGTTCACCCAATTGATGAAAACTTTCTGAATGTCTCCATATTTTCTTGGATTGAAATAAAATAAATGTTTTGTTCCTTTTGCAAGTTTTGTCATCTCCACTTGGCTATGTTTCCTAACCATTTATTAAAGTATTAAGCACAAAATATATTGCAGAACTTTCATAAATGCCCCACTGCTGTAATTTTGCTATAATAAACTTGCTCTGTTTCCCATGTTAATCTGTAGCTACTTCATATCCTGGGTAGCTCCTGTGTGACATTTTTTCAGCAGCATTTTCAAAACATATTTGTTGTGTTAATGCTTGTTTTATATAAATCTGTTTTTATAATTACATGTTCCAGGAACTGCAATAAATTAGTTGAAATGTAATTTTTTTTCATAAGTTTCCTACTGTTATTCTTTAAATCATTATTTCTGTCAATTACAATGTATATATATGTGGTTACTAGTCTGTATTTTCTGAATGCTTTATTTAAATTTGATAAAGTGTCACCTATTTTCAAAGCATTAAGTACAGTGTCTGTACTTAATTAGAAATAATGTTATTTTATAGAAGAAAAATGATTTCATCTAATATTTCATCTTTGGCTAGTACCTTTTGACCCCCCAAAATCTCAAAATGATTCATAAGACAGATTTTCTTTACATACAGAAATTTATCAATAGAAGTGAATAGGCTTATATATTAATTGCATTACCTAAATCATCTTTTAAAATCTGTTATGACTGACTTATTAATTGAGGTGAACTTTGCTGCTATTCAAACACAAAACAGCCTTTTCAATAAATTTCAAGACAGTTGAATCAAAGTCTTTTATGTTGTAGGTGAGAGCACCATTGTGTTTCATATTCATTCTCAACCTTCCCTGGCAGTTTATTTATTCTAGCTCCAAATCATCACCTACAAAAATGAGTGGTTTTCTTGGTCTTCTTCATGATAGGTATTACCAAGATATATATTTCACTTCTAGATTCCCACTGCACACACAGATACTCAAAACCTTATAAAGCTGAATGGATTTTACTTCCAATCTATTTTCAGAAATATAAAGTGAAGCTTATATGGGATTATTTTTTAATAAAATGTTCTACAGTATTTTGTGGGGTTTTTTTTGTTACAAAATTAATCTATTCAATATGGAAACACTTCTATGGAATGAAAAAGTGTCGTGCTCTGAAAATAATATAATGACTTACTAGCTCCACTGTCACAGGGGAAGGTCATCTACAATTGAATGCTTCAAGAACTACTTGATATGAACCCTGCAGAATTACCTTTATATTTCAGACTAATTAAATGTTAGACTGTAACTTAAAAGAGGAATTTGTTAAAAAATTTAACAACTTCGATTCTGCTTGTCCTTCTGCCCTGTCTTCAGTTAATGTTCCCAACACACTGCAAGAATAATGTGTTTAGACAAAAGACTTTATATATACTACTTGCACTCTATTCTAGGTTTATGGTATGTAGGAATCTGTGAGGTATTCAAGGATAAATTCAAGTAAACAGGATTTTGTCTAAATTGAACATTGTGTGTGTGTTTCTGCATTCATCCAGGCTTGTATACCTATTACTTAATTTACTATGCTAGGAATTTGATAGAAGATGCTTTCAAAAGATCTGGTGTAGAATGGATTGCATAAATCCTGTGGGAAGGACTAGAAGATCTCACATTTGGCACTTCTGAAGGACTTGGAGTTTAGCACTGATGCTTTAAAATAAATGATTCATATTAAGCCTCTGACTGTATTGCTCAGTAGTCAGCAAAGGAAGTGTCATGAACACAGGCTGAAGTGAAATTGTATACTTCTGTTATAAAAATACAAAAATTCTGGTGTGAACATTTAAAATTTTTTGTATGAAAACTATTGATTCTATATATCCAAAACTGACTGGTTTATTAATTCTTCTGAAAAGCACATTAAGTCTGGGATGCCCTTGTGTATTATTCTATTTAATCCTCTCCAGGAACAAAACCATAATGCAAACTGCAATGCTGAAGAACAATCATATGTTAAAGGGGGATGACTATTCAGCTCGTTTGAGTTTGGTTTATATGAGTTTTTGATTTATTCAAACTCAGGGTACTTTTTGCTATAATAGACTAATTGAACTCTGTACAACAATTATTTTCTTTATGGGATATTTTAGATGTGATCTGTGCAGTTGGAATTTTTGCACACTGCAGGCTGGCTGTATCTTAGCTGCAGGAAGCTAACTTGACCTTAATATTCTAATTGCGTGTATGTGTATATATATATATAAAATGATTAAAAATGAAATTACTACTATTGACTTCAATTGAACTGTTCATGTGAGTAAAATAAAATACACTTTGGAAATTAACTGGTAGCATAAATATATTTGTAAATTCCCTTTTCTATATTATGCAATAAAAGTAATATTTTTCTTATAAAGAAGCTTTTCTAACCTGCCCAACAGATATCAGGCAAATTTTTCACAGGGTCACACAAAACATTCTTCAGTAATACTAAAAATTCCTTTTGATTTTCTGTATATTTCAATAGTATCTTACTTCTCTGAGAACTACAATCTCTATAGAGGAGACAGCTTCCATTATTAGTTTCAGAGCAGACACAATCTAAGCTTGTTAGGTTTATTTCGAGAGCTTAAGTTTAAAAGGGCTCTTTATCAAATGATTAGTGTTCCAATCTGATGCCCATTGTGATCAGAAGAAGTATTGCTATTTCCTTCTTCAGACTGGTGGAGAACAAAAAGATTAATTTTAACCTCATCATTGGTTGAAAGCCGGTCTGAGTTATCAGCATGAAAAAGTGACCATATTGGGTGTAGTTAGTTTGGCCATGCTGAGAACAGTTGTTTGTGCCAAAAAAGCACTAGGACAAGTGGTTCCCTACAGCAGTGTTGGGAAGCTGGCACAGAGTGATGCTCTGGCCAGCATCCCCAGGGAAGCCTAGGCACCCAGAGATTCCAGCAGCCAGCACCTTAAAGGTTATAGGCCTTTCACAGGCATATAGGATATTGCCTATCACAATACATTACCACAAGATTACTCAAGGAAATAGCGTAAACACATTTTTGTATTTGACTTCAGTGAATTTGTTACCCAAAATCATTTAACAGAACTTCCATGTAAATAAATATATGAAATATTACTTCACATGGGTTGCTTTGAAATTACTGCTTTGAATTTCAGAGAGGTTGAGGAAGATATAAACCGTTGTTTCTGTTATCTGTGTGCAAACATTAACTAGAAAGTTGCACATCACGATTTTTAACATGGTCAGGGCAAAATGAATTATTTTATAAAACTTATTAATCTTTGCCTAGTTCTAAGATTATGTGGGTTTGAAGGAACTTCAGTTATATGCTTCATATAATCCTACTTGCATACTTCATAAATATTAAGATAAAAATAGATAATTAAGTAATTTTAGCCTGATTTCCTAACTTCAGACACAAGACTTACTGTATTGATATGTTTCATATATTTTCTCAATACATAATTGAATAGACAAGAATACTGTAAGTCATGCTGCTTGGACACTTGCAAAATATTAGAACATATACAGTAAGATTATAGATGGGAAATAAATCCCTGTGGTCTAGTAGTTAAAGGATCTACATGTGCCCTGTAACTGGGAAAATTTTTGTCTTTATCATATCATTGTATTGTTATGCATTACAGCATCTTGTATGCCATCCAAAACATTTTGTACTTGCCCTGTCAAAGACAAAAGCTGTGATTAAATGGATGGCTGGCACTTGCTCTATTCTGAACCTTTCTCTTTTCCTTTAATTATCCTTTCTTCACAGCTTCCAGTTACAAAAGCAATGTACACAGTGGACTATAATGAAAATGCAGTTAAAATAAAGGTCAGTGGGCCTGATTTGTGAGACAATCATTGTTCTTCATATCTGTCTCCTTGCTAGAAGTGTATTGGCCTGACTTTTTCTCGCCATCATACACCTTATTTTCACAATGCAGCAGCTATAAAACTCAGATATGCTAAAAAAATGGGCATGACAAATAAAATACTACCCCCACTGGAACTGCATGGACCTCCATGGCTACAATGGTTCTGTCTTAAGAAAATACTTATCTCATGCAGATGAGTGTGAATTGAGTGATTGCAAAGAACAGTAGAACTTCTCCAGGGGATTGTTGTTTACAATTGACTGCTCCTAAGTATCCTTTCCCATTGAAGACTATGGGGAAATGAATAATTTTATATCATCAGAATCCAGAATTTACTTCATATGGACCAACTCTTGTCATAATTTAAAAAATAAGTAATAAATTATATAAACAAACAACATAAATAAAACACTTAGTCAAATTTAGAAGTATGTCACATCTTTAAAATCCAGGAAGTGTGTTATGCTGCAAATTAACTGAATATCTGCCTTTATGAGACTCTACCTGGAGTACTGCATTCACCTCTGGAGATCCCAACAGAAGAAGGATATGGACCTGCTGGAGTGAGAGCAGAGGGGGCCATGAATATGATCAGAAGGCTGGAGCAGCTCTGCTGTGGAGATGGGCTGAGAGAGTTGGGGCTGTGAAGACTGGAGAAAAGAAGGCTCTGGGAGACCTCACTGCAGCCTCCTGGTATCTGAAGGGTGCCTACAAGAAAGCTGGAGCAGGACTTTATAACAAGGACATTGTACAGACACAGCAATAAGACAAAGGGTAATGGCTTTAATTTGAAAGAGGGTAGATATAGATGAGCTATTAGGAAGAAATTCTTTAGTGTCTGGTGGTGAGGCTCTGGAACATGCTGCCCAGAAAGTTGTGGATGCCCCAAACCAGGCAGTGGTTTAAGGCCAGATTGAACAACAGGGGTCTGAGCAACCTGATTTAGTAGAAAGTGTCCCTGCCCATGGCAGGGGAATTGGAACTAGATTACCTCTAAGGTCTATTCTAAACCAAGCCTATACTATGTTCTATGATATGTCTGTACCAGTCATCTGAGACTGCTTACTTCAGACAAAAGTAGCACATATTTTAAGAAAACAAACCATCCTACTTAAAACTTGCTGTAAGGCTGTCTAGAAACAAGCTCTAGGTCAGATAGGCTCCTTTGTGAAATCAACCGAGTCACTGTTGCATAGACCATCTTCAGAATGAGGTCCAAAATAGAACAGATGAATAATCCCCTGAACATCCTGTTTTTCCTGACCCAGACCACTGAAGTACTGTCCCCAGCCATGCCTTCCCACCCCTTCACATGCCTGATCTAATTCCAAGGTGAGTCAGAGGTGTGACACGATCCAACAGGGAACTTCTCTGCAGAGACGTAGTTTTCAGCTGGATCAGCGGATTGTGCAGCCACAAATGAAATGGATCAAATTCCAAATCTAATACAAGAAATATGGTGGCAGCACATAGTTGTGGACACAGGGCAGTGTTGCTACATTCTCTTTCAACTGTAGATACCCCAAAATTAGATGCAATTTGAGACTGTACCTTTGAACTAGATGCCTTACTTTTAGATAGCTAACTTAGGCAGCAGTAGGAAATAATACAAGCATTTTGAACTACACCCAGTAAAGATGTAGTTTACACCTGTTTATTAATAGCATCTAGATTAACACACCTGTTTTTAATAGCATTTTCATTATAATACTCACACATAAGGTGGAAAAGATGGTTTCTATAGCCATTTATGTCTGAGAAGGCAAACCAAACACTTCCTGGAAGAGTGCTCTAACTACCACCCATTGCTGTGCCATGGAAAAATGCTAGAGCCATGCGACAGGGAAAAGAAGGAGATACAACATAATACAGAGTTTTGGAAGGACTTCACACTGTGACCACAATAAAAAAAAATCATTACAGAATCAAAATATGAGCCATCATTACAGAGCTTTAAGATACTTCCTGGTATAGACTACCTTTGTTACAAAATGTTGAATAGGGTATTGGGAAGGAAAGTTGGGTTGGAATGCTTTTAGACTGCAGGCAGTCTAAAACCCCAGCTCTCTATGGGTGTTGTGTTAGCTCTTCCTGCAGGACTGCTGAATAAAAGTTCTGCTTGTATTGAAAGGATTCCTACAATTTGTTTTGAATCCATCAGAAAGAAGGGATGAGAAAGGAGAGGATAAAACAGGCTCAGAGAACATCTACCATATGTTTTTTTTGTGAACATAATGGGGGATAATGAATGGGGAGGAGTAAAAGCATCCTCTGAGAATATCTAATCATTTTATTGAGGTAGAATCCAAAGTAGACATGCAATTCCTTACAAGTAGTCAGTTCAGCACAGTAGATCAATGCTGACCTGCATTAGCTGCTGAAAACTGTTGCTGTGAATAGGTAAAGAAGCAGAACTAGAGGTCTGGGAAAAAAGCCCTAGTACAATAATGAAGTGCCTAGTGACTGTAAATCCTTGTGGGAAGAAGCTTGGTGTGCAGTTTTCATTTGATGTGTCAGAAGTCTGCCTAATGCAGGCAATCACATTTATTATTGAGCATGGTTACAGCTATTGATTGCATCTAGTGTTTCTGCCCTGCAAACAGCCATAGTACCTTTTTCATTTCTTTGCACGCCTGTGATATGCCTCTATTGCTTTGTGTCTCTTTCCCGAAGTGTACACACGAGCCTAGTTTTACTTAATTTGCAATCCAGCTTGTTCAGAGTAATCGAACAGCACTAAAAGGCCTTAAGGATAATGACTTGAGTGTTATGTGACAGCAAGATTGGGCAGAACGTCTTATCCTTTGAGTCATATTGTTAATGTGTGACACACCCCACTGAAGCCAACAACGCAGGCTTACAGAGTGGAGCACCAAGATAGGAAACAAGAGGCCATGGGGTACTCCAGGCCCTCTGACCAACAGATAGCTACTGCTCTCCAGGGATGTGACCGCGAAGAAAGGGTCAGGCTCCCATGCGATGCTGTGCGAGGTGCTGCCATAACCATCAGCCTGCACTATGCCGTCAGGCTAACGCAAGCCACAAGCACCATGGCATGACCAACGAAAATATTCAGTCAGCCCAACCCATAGAGAAGCTTCAAAAATCTTCCGTAGGAAGCAAACGTGTATAGGCACAAAATCGTCTCGCCTCCCGAGTAGGGAGGACGAAAGAACTCCACGTAGCTACATAATATACACCTCCGCCCAGGGTAGCCGTGCCGGCGCTAAGGTGCCCGTCTGGGGCGGCGGGACGGCCGGGCCCGGCTGTCGCAGCCGAGGC
>VWYI01012920.1:0-10843 GCA_013399455.1 Anthoscopus minutus | reverse complement strand
CCGGGCCGGGCCGGGGCCGCGTCCCGGCGGGGGCTGGCCGGTGACAGCACCGGGGCCCCTGCGGGCCCTTCTGGCCTTGCGGGCCGCGGGGGCGAGCGCGGGGATGCTCGGGGGGACGAGCCGGCCTGCTCAGCACGAGTAGCGCTACAGCGCAGCAAAACAAGTAGTGAGAAAGGTCCGCGCTGGAGTGTTTTTGAGAGGATGAACAGTAAAAAGCACCATCTAGAGTTGCTTCACAGACCGGCATGAGAAAATGATAAAAGGGTTTTGTATTTAGTTCTTTTAAGGGGATTCCTGTGGGAGCATTCTCTTTTCCTTTCAAGTAAAGCTTGACGTTCTGAGCTCAAGTGTTATCCCTACCGTGCTTGTTCCAAGGCCAGACTAGATGGAGAGGAAGAATCCGGCTTTTACTTCACAAAAATAATTGCTTTATGCTTATGTGTTGAAACTGAAGATAAAATAACATATAAGCAGTTAATAATTAGTTTTGTGTGTCTTATTTGAGATTGTGTAATATGGTTTGTTTTCGACCTGCTGCTGACATCTCTATTTGAGCCATAAAATCTTTGTCTGGGGCATCCCATAATATAAAGGGACATCTCATATGTGGATTAGTACACCCCTTCCCCACGGTTATTTTCTTTACAGCAGTGTAACATTGTAAAAGTCTCTAGAGACTAATTTCCTTAATAGTATTAAACTCTCAGTAACTTTCAACAACAGATACGTTGTTTCTTAATTTTTATCAAGCTTAAGATGTTTAGACTACAATTTATTCTTCCAGCTCTTCAAAGAAGGACCAAGTCAAAACCGTTTGAAAAGTATGTATATTTTCAGGAGAAAGGATTAGAGCATAAAAAAAGTACTGAGACATAATTTCTGTAACTTAAACATAGTTTCTGTATGTATGTTAGCAGAAATTCTTAATCTGTTGTATCAAAACAAGATAGCTCAGTCTTCTCATTCTGATCTGTTGACACTTTTAAGCTGAAGACTGCACTTCAATTAATGATTTTGTTGTTCTCAAAAGACAGGCAAATTTTGGAAAGTAGCAAATAATTCTTCTTAGTTGTTCTGCTGTCTTCTAGTGTAATTTGACAGCTGAAAGTGAGGAAGAGATTGTACTTGCCAGCTTTCCATGGGCTATTAGAGAATTATTTGAACTAATAAGATTAAAAAGTGATAGGCTCAGGTTCTGGCAGGTGCTCACTTTTTTCCTCCCTAGTGCCTCTGGCTGGCAGGGAAGCTCAGACTCCAGAGCTCAGTTCACTGGATGTGCTCCTCAGTGCTGTGTGTCTCAAGGCAGGGCAGTAGCACCCATAAGTTTCTTCAGTGGCTCATCTGCTCTTTTCTAGGTGAAGAGGATGCGAGCGCCTTACCTGCTGTGCTTGCCTAATATGATCACCAGTAAATAATTTTCAAAAGTGTTGATCTATATACTGTATGAGGAGATAGAAATAACCACTCAGTACCAAATTGTTCTTGGAAAAGCAGATAGTGGGCAATGGGCTAATTTTCACTGGTTAACAGCCTCTTTATTTTGGCCCCTTTCATGGTGTCCTGAGGGAGACCGAAGGAGCAGCAGTTGGTGACAGCCTGCTTTCAGGAACCTGCTGCCTTTATCCATCACTTAACTGGATTTGTGCCAAGGAGATGGGAATGATGAAGATTCTCGGATTGTGTCCCTGGGCTCTTCTTCTCTGGGGCCCCTTGGGAATGTGCTGTTATCTGGATGAATTTTTTGGCAGGCTTCATAAGATAGTATCAGGTGTAGAGAGTAAGCTCTCATGTTCTTAGGAAACTTCCAAAAGTTGTCAAGCCATAGTGCTACTTTTAATTTGTTTTCTATGAATGAATGTTGAGTGCTCTGCTTTTGTTCTTATCCAGCAAGAAAGTTTTCCTTTGAAAATCAGGTTTCTGAAGCAGAAAGACAGTCACCAGCTATTCTTAATTTCATCTGAATTTGGACATCGGTGTTGATAGTATTGCTGCAATAGCTGTGCTTTCCTGTCTGCTGAACCACTGATCAGTACTGTGGAGTAGTTGGAAATTATTTTGAAACCATTTAAGATAATAAATTGCTGAAAACATATCTGGAAATAAATTGTTTTCCATTGTTTTTGGAGCATAAGTATGTCCTATATTCAGGACAAATTTTTCTGTTTGTCTGGCCAGTTAGCAGCATTTGGCTAGTCCTGTTAGCATGCTGCTGCAGTGGAACCTGGTCATCCATATTAGTTTACCATTTAGTGTCAGCTTTGTACACCTGTTTTTTTTAAGGTGCAGTTGGCAAAAGAATCTTGTTTAAGACTGCTATTAAAGTGATAATATTAAAGAATGCACAGAGATTTGAGGAGGTTAACCATTGTCATTCTCAAGAGTTCAAATCTCTGGATGAAGCCCAAATATTTTATGAAGTTTCTTTTTACCATATTTAGGAATATTTCAACAGGAAGGGAAGCTAATCAGTGGTGGCACAAGTTTTCACAATCAATTCAGGGAACCTTTGATGGTGTGCCCAAGTAAGGAACATAATAATGGAATTAAAAAAACTAAAAAAATCTTCAACACACTGAGCCTGTTGAAAGTATAATTAAGAAACTCTAATCTTCCATTTAAGGGGTTAGAATTAACAGTGTTCTTATTAGGTTCATGGGCTGTCTGTTTCTGCTGTCTTTCTCAATCTTAATAATAAAATTATTCCCAGGGAGTTGTTCCTGAGAAAAGAAGATTTATCTGCAAGTTTGACTCAGGTAAAATAATGGTGAAATGTGCATTAAGATCCAAAAGTCTGTCTAATGTGTCATGACAGGCTAAATAGTAATGTAGCATGCTTAGGCTATGTTTGATGAAGTACTTACTGCTAAAGCAGTTCTCAAGTGTCATTAAAATATTATCTGAATAATAAAATCTGTAACTCAGGTTCTGGTATAAGTTGTCATAAAAATGACACATTATATTAAAAGAAGGTGTTTAAAAACACAGGGGGTTTGGATTGCTTGGTTTCTTTTCTTTCCTTACACACAATAAAGGATGAAGGTATTTGCATTTTCTCTGGATGTTACTCTGGTTCTCTCACTATGATGGTTTGAAGCAGTACAGGAGTGGGAAGAAATTCAGGCTTGCCATTTATAGTAATAGGAAATTAAGCAGGCGCTTTAGTAAGGTAGTAGGACTTGATGTGACTTGCAGTCATTTCCCCCATATTTTATTAATTCTAGCAGTTGTTGATAATTTTATGCTAATGACTCTAATTCAGATATTTAATATGTTTGAATTACATATGATTAGCCTATAGTTTGATGCTATTAGAATGAAAGAAATGGTTTGACCATGATTCCCATGGTTCAATTTCTTGAAATAAAATCCTGTTGCTATTTAAAGTCATTGTTTAGATTTATCCCCTTGCTTAGTCAATATCTTCAAAACATTCAATTGCGTGTCTCTCTGAGCTAGACTTTCTGGGTTAGGCCAGGTTTGCCAAAAGAAGGGAAAATTGTCACAGATGAGTTTCTTGATCCCAGGTCATTATGGAGGCTGCCAACTCTGAGCTGCAAAGGAAGGCAGATTCCAAGGATTGGTTCAGCTTGTCATGAGACTGGTACTTTTTTGTCTGAGTTAGCCTACTGTTTTCCTCAGATTTGTTTTTAAAAAGACATTAACTGTGAGCTAATGGGCAGACTGAGTAGAAAATGTGTGGAAAAGGAGCTATAGCCGCCCTTCTTTTCAGTTGTTTATATATATTTATGAAAAACAAGAAATTCTTACTTAGAGATTCCTTTGGTGTATCCTATGTCTTATCCTATCAGCATTGCCATTTTTCACTGAGATCCTGAGTAAAATAACCCTTCAGTATATCAGCCAACAAAAAAATCTTTTTCATTATCAATTACCAGGCTCTGAGTTCAGCTGGGCACTTTGAAGCCAACATAGTATGTTCAATAGTCAAAGACTGTACTTTTCTGGTACTTCTCTTTCTTTCCTCCCAGGGAAGAACTGTCACTTAAGTGCTTCTTCTCCTTTCAGCTCTGACAGTGTGCATTATAATACCAAAATTCAGAAGAATCAAAGTAGATCTTCAACACATAAAATCTGTTCTTCCAGCTGATAAAAATACCACTGTATACCTCATGTGGAAAATTAAGTTTCTTGCTGATCTTCCTTCTGAAATGCTTCTGCTGTGGCTTGTTTTGTGGGCTTCTACAAAAGCATTCTGGCACCGTTTGTTCATATGATGTACCTGTAGTAGACCTTGTTTATGGACTATTCATCCTTCTTATGTATCTCTAATGTGCTCACCTTCCTGTTGTGTGGTAATATTTCTGGGTGAAAGGTAGTTTGAGTTCTGTGGATTTGCTAGGGTTGGCATGAGAGATCTAAACATCTAAATTATTTTTGCTCAGCTTGTCTTATGATTTCAGCCTTTTCAGGCTGTGAATCCTTTTGTCTTCATTCTGCCCAGTTCACTGAGCTGAGTGGTTCGTTTTGGCTGGGCTGCCTCATGCATGGTGAGGTCCTACACAATTTTCTGAAGGAATGAGCCGAGATGACCTCAGTCACTGCTTGCTTTGCCTTGAATCAGTGGCAGTGCTGTCATAGGACACCTACAATTGCTTCTAGAAGGACTTGGGAAAACTGTAAATGTACAGTTAAACTGCAGAAGTTGGTTAATAGCTTTATCAAAGTCAGTGGTACATAGAATTTAAGTTTCTCTCTATGGTGTTGTTGCCTGTTAGAGGTTATTTTCAGTCTTGTCTAAATGGAATCTAGTTGGACATATTCTTTTTGAGCAGTTCTGAGCATGTTAGTGAAATGCAAATTGCTTAATATTCACATGGTGGTTCTTGCAGAATGGGCTAACAAATGTATTTGCTCTTTTTATTCAACAGACAAAAAGAACAAAATTTAATTGCATTTAACTTCAGTGATGTGGAATGGTATTTAGTCCAAATTTCTTAGAAAGTGCTTGCAAAAAGAAAGAAAAATTTGCAGTCACTTTCAGTCTTTAAGGGCTATTTAAACTATATTTAGAATATATATTTGGAATATGTTTAAAATCTATTTAGAATATATATTTAAAATATATATTTGGAGTTTTAGTGTTTGCAGTTGCAGAGAGAAGGGGAGATTATTTATTAGCCTTGTGAAGAAAACAAAACTTTGAGCAGGAGAGAAGGCTGAGAGGAGTCTTGAATTTTTCATTAAATCTGTTATTTACAATGACAACAGATTTTTGAGGATTTTTTTATCATGCTAGAAAATGGTTGTAGTATGAGTTGAAGACTTTCTTTAGCCATTCTTTTAGCTAAAGATATTCTGTAGCCATTCTTCTCTTTGTAATTGAAGTTACAACTTCAGTATTTCATTTTAATGATGCCCAACTGTGAAAATGGTGTTGCGTTCATGAATAGAGTAAAAGCAAATAAAAAGGATGGTTAAAAATCTTAAATTGGTAGAACTTTTCTGACAGTTTTTACTGATACTTGTTTTAACTGCTTCAAATAACATACAATTTAAGTGTTGGATTTGAGGGTGTTTTGATCTAAATTTGTTTTCTAGATTTAAAATTCTACTAGTTTTAACATCTTTGAGATTTTGTTGCAGAAAAATAGCTCAATCCTAAGACTGGGATTTTTCTTTCAAAATGAACTTCAGCAAAAACTAAAGCTTGGGAATCTCAAGCCTGCAAAGAGCTCCCCCTGAAAATTACGTTAGCAATGGGTAGCTACTAAGTTTTCTGCCCTAAGAAATGCATAATGTGGTTCACTGCAGTATCTGAACAGTGCTGAGAGTTTATACTCTTGCAAATTTCTAGTGAGGCAGCAAAATGCTATAGTTAAGATGAATAACTAAGGCAGAGAAATCAAGTCACTAGCACGTCTTTCCATGGAAAATCTGCAGCAATATTTATATTCCTTTACTGGCACTTAAGGCATCAACCACTAAACCTAGGAATGGATTTTTTTTCAGCATGCACTACCTTTCTTCTGTCTAATAGTACTTTGTGAATCTGATGATAAATTTCTTCTAGGAAATTTTTAGTTTTTCTACTGAGGAAAGGGTTTTGGTTTTTTCTTCTGTCCTAAAATGATCAACTGCAGTTGTGTTTTGTATATAATAAGGAACTTCAAATAGAATCACAGTGCAAATATTTTTGCTTTGTTTATAATTTATAAATAATGCACACAACCAGAGGAGCAAACAGAATTTTATCAATGCTATAAGCATCCAGATTTGTGTAAATTACAGGGAAATGGGGCCTCAACACACTTAATGAACTTTTATGACACAAGGAGAGACAGGTTACTTTGTGTATCCCAAAAGAGCCTGTGTAAGAGCCTGTGTACTTTCAACAAAAGTATAAGTAATTTTGGCCTGTCTTCTCATTCAATAGGTGTAATGCTGCCTTCTGGGTTTTAGGTATAGTATGTCAGTGAGAGTCTATGGCATTTGTAATGAGGAATGATATTTTCCTTAGAAGCCAGATGCTATTCAGTGTTGTATAAATTTTATTTAGAGGTTTACTTGAAAAAAGATACAATATATGTTTGGAAGAATGATTTCAGCATCTAGGTGCTTTATTTGAAGGACATTATATTCTACAAATTATTGGAAAGCTAAAGATACAAACACAGCTAAGATTTCTGTCATATGAGATGCATTTGCTTCAGAATACTTTATTTGTTATATGTGTGATTTATGACAGTGTTTGTGTGGTTGGACACCAATTCTGACTTAGGAGTTACGAAGCTGCAAACCAATGGTCACCGAAAGGTGTGTTGGTAGGGAAGTACAATTAATGCTTACTTTGTTCTCTTTTCTGTTTTCCTAGGTGTCTGTATATAGCATTCACTAAGTTGTGTGAGATTTTGAAGCACTGTGTAGGTCAAGGGATAGGGTCTGAACCTAGATCCCTTAGATCTAAACATTGATGTTGTTATAGTAGAATTATTTTTGATCAGGGATGGAAGATGAAGAACTTCTTTAGGTTATCTTTTATGTGCTGTGCTATGACTGTCCTAAGACTTTAAACACAAATATCTGGTTTTTCCTCCCCTGTAAGAGTCCATTCTAGGACAGAGTCTGCCTGTGACTTACCAACTGTATCTGAAGGCTGGGAGGATGCCAGGTGATAGGCAGGGTAGGCAACTACCAAGTGCACATAAACTTTATTTTGCCTGTGAATGTGTGCCACCAAGTGCACATAAACTTTATTTTGCCTGTGAATGTGTGCCACCAAGTGCACATAAACTTTATTTTGCCTGTGAATGTGTGCCTTGTTTTATAAAAGAGAGTGTTTGTAGATTTTAAATTATAATAGTGCAAGTAACTTAAGTAGATTTAAGTAATAATTTTGTCTATAAAACACTGATGCAACAGGAATTTTGTCAAGGTGTCTTTTTGTTGCTCCTGTTCCCAGAGTGGTGAAAGGTGATATTTATTTGCTAGTGCTCTGACAGAGATAGTGGCCTTTTTTGTGGACAGTCAGCTCAGACAGTGTGCTACTAACATTCTTAGTATGCTCTTAATTCCCCTTGTTCCAGACAGAATTTGAGTAAAACTCTAGAGGCAATTTTTTTCTCACGTCTTACCATTAATTTTATTATCCAATGGAATTATTGGGTAATTTTATTATCCAATGGAATTATTGGATACTTGTTACTACAGAAGACTGAAAGTATAGAGTGAAACTTAGTTTTAGGCTGAAATTTAGTAAGGAACTATCTAGTGTTTGTTGGTGGAGGTTTGTTGGTGGTTTTTATATATGACTAACTTTGACTGCCAAGAATGAATATAGGCACAGTAGGAAACTTGTAGTTGTACTCATGAAGAAATTTGCAAAATATTCTCATTGAGAATTAAAATAAAGGCTGTAATCGGTGTGGTTAATGTGGATCAGGGATTTCATCAATCACTATCTTACTTGTAGTTTTAGCCAGTGTTTAAATTAGCAAAAAGCAGAGTTTGCTGTTCTATTAAAACATTAAGTGTGCATTAGTTTACTCCTTGGTTTGTAGAAGACATAACTGATTGCTATGCCATTTCTCTTTGTTGACATTGTGAGGAAAGAAGGATCAATTGTTGTTAAAAATACAGACAACTATCTGTTATGTTGAACAATGGAAAAGACCAAGATTTCAGTTCCATTGTATTACTCTTCTCTCTGCTAAAGGATGCAAACTAGGAAGGAAGGAAGTGCAGCATTAGGCATGAGTGACCTGTCTGGGTTTGTGAGCTCCTTGTGTGTGCTCAAAGCCTGGCAGGAACTTAAGGCTTTGGAGAGAACTGTGCAGGCACACTTTGACTGGAGCTGCTCCAGCTCCAGTAGAACTGGCAATGAACTGAAAGAGTGGAGTCCTGGAAGTAAACTGCCTCCATATGGTCTGTTTTGTGTGTCTCTGGACTGTGCTTATTGGCTGCTTTCAGTTAGGGGAATGCAGTGTAGGCAACTCAGGCTCCGTGTTTCAAAAAAGCAGTTTGCTGCAGAGTTGAGACTGTCTTTGGTAGCAGAACAGCTGCTGTGTGCATGGACTGCAATTTCAGAGCACTGCCTTGGCCTGTGGTGGTTCATGCAAGGCATTAAGTTCAAGTGTCTTACCTGAAGATCACAAATTTCTATGATTGTTAGGCATAAGCATGATTTGGGACAAGAGCAGACTGAAAGGAAAATGAAGTGGTTGGTTGATCGACTAGTATATCTTAGTGCCAGATGTTAGCATGGCATCTACCCCTAACTTTTGATACTTCTGTTGATTATGACTGCTTTTTCTAATTGAACAAGTTTCCTGATGGGGTTTAGAGAGAAGACGCAGTGCCCTTTTACTTTATCTGAGAGAACATACGGAATTGTAACTAACTTCTATTTAGGATTTCCCTGTACTGTTTTGCTCTTTTTCTTGCATCAAGCAGTACAGCTGATGTGTTATCATTTCACTTGTGTATATATGTCAGTGTTCAGTTTTTCCTTACAACTACTTTGGGAGCACATGACCAAAGTTTTGCTTTTCTGCATTTTTGTTCTGAATGAAGAAACAAATTAACTAACCTATGTCAATTTGTAGGACATTGAAATTCATTCCATCAACTTTGAATGTTGAAACCATCAATTTTGATATGAATAATCCTTGTAATTTTTTGAGATTCAATATTTTGCTTTGTCTTTGTCTTTGCAATTTTGCCAGTGCTAATCTAGATAATGGATCTTTCCTGGCAGATTAGTTTTTATACAAAATCTTTGGTTCCTTTCATAAAACTAAGTAGTCCAAGACATTCTCGAAAGGATGGTCCTCATTGCTGAGGCATACTTTGTGTTTTGCAGATTAGGATGTAAACATTAGATGAAGCGGGGATGGGAAACAAAGTTTCTATATTATTCTGTGCCCATTCTCCTGTTAGGTTACTTATTGAAAATGCTTGTGCATTGCCTTGTACTCTCCAGCCCTGATCTATCTATCAGTATTTAGATAATCTATTGGGCTGCAGTGTAAGGCTGTTTCCTTTAATGCTTTTATTTATTGTTATCCTTAGTGCAACTAAGCTTTACTGAGGGAGAAATAGGGAGAGCATCTATTTTTATTTCTGACATTGAATCTATTTCTTCTCTACCTCCTCTCTCTATTTCTTTAGTCTTCACCAGGGACTTTTGTCCTGCTAAAAAATTTGGAACAAAGAGTCCGAATGACTTCTCTGAGATTAACATTGGTTTAGCAGTCTTTACAGCTAAAAAGAGTGAAATGTATCATCCAAAGCTGAAATAAGAATGGGAACATAAAAGTTTAGTGATTATGATGACTTTTAAAATCCTTTTTGTTAAGATGTAATGCATCTTATGAAAGGAATGCAAGACATAGCACTTTAGTGTCTGGGAAGATGCTAAATTCAGTTGTATCTGATTCTGTGAGCAGTGAACTCATGCTTTGGTTTTTCATATCCTATTAAACTTTATAGTTTCAAATGGAAAAAAAATCTGTTGGCAGCTATACTACTTATGTCATGTTCTGGGTGCATCTTATTATGTAGTAAAACAACTCCAAAATATGTTTGCTCATTAATTAAAATTCATGGTCGCATGTGAACATTAGAAAACTAAAAATAGATACAATATTTTTAGTATATGGATTTTATTAAATATAGGAATTTGTCATACATTTAGCAATATATAAAGAGGTAATATTTTGACATCTTTATTGAAAATTTTTAATTATTTTTATTTGTATTTTTATGTACTTATACTTTATTTATTAGAGAAAGCAACCAGTGAGATGAACACTGCAGAGGACTGGGGCCTCATCTTAGACATCTGTGATAAAGTTGGACAGTCACGCACAGGGTAAGTGACTTTAGGAATATCCTCCCCAAATGTTTTTAATTCTGTTGTTTCAGTCTCATACCCAGGTGAGAGGAATAAATTTTTTGTTATCTTTTATAAACTTCTGCAACAGCTAAATTTAACTTAAATTGATTACAACTAAAAGGAAAATGTGTGGGGTTTCTGTTGAAATATTTTGCAATCCTTCCTTTGGAGATGCTGATCTTTTAAAATTAGGACTTGTGTACAGAAGCTTTTTGCCAATNTGATCTTTTAAAATTAGGACTTGTGTACAGAAGCTTTTTGCCAATGTAACAGAATAGATAAATTGATGTTTTAGTAGTATCACTGTAAACCCAGGAGGCTTCATGAGGCATTTTTCTTACAGAATCATAATCCAAGTTGGAAGTGACCTCCATAGGTCATCTAGTTCCACCCCCCACCCCAGCTTCAAACAGGTCTAATTAGATCAGGTTGCTCAGGACCGTGTTGAGTCTTGAATGCCTCCAAGGTCAAAGGTTCCACAACTTCTCT
>VWYI01012919.1:12332-34558 GCA_013399455.1 Anthoscopus minutus | reverse complement strand
CCAAATTTGTCCTAAACCAGGACATCAATTTATTATGCTTAAAAATGTGAGATTTGAAGACTGTTATTTTAGCAACTGTAATGATGGGTATCATTATATATAAAATTCATTGATCAAAGTTATACTTTGCAAACACTCTAATTTTCTGTTCTTTTCCTAAAGTGAAGGGTATGTGTTAGAGGATCCCTTTGAAAGGTTTCTTTAGTATATAAAGCCGAGTGCTTTCTTGGTGCTTTTTATTTGGCTGGATCATTAATAACCCCACGTGTGCACTCTGATTGCCTTCTTTACATTACAAGTCATATATATAGTTTTCATGAATATGTAGAAACTTAATGTCTTTCAGTATTCTCATTTCCCTTGTGAAGCACAAGGATTGTTCCTTTGATTTAAAAGGATTAGGGGAAGACAATGAGTGCTGCTATATGTAGGCATATAATTCCTTCCTTTGTTTTGGAAATCATTCTTCACCTTCACCACCCATTTGAATGAAAGAAAGCTTTTGCTTTTCACGAAAGAGTCCTAACACCAGCTCCTGAACCTTATTTTAAGATTAAGCTTTCTGGTTTTTGCCAGGTACCTCTCTTCCTTGTTAGCCTGAGGTATCCAAATTAAAATTTGATTTAAGTGTGCCAGCCATTAGCTGTTTTATTAGAAAGTTAAATATACTTTAAGGTCACTTTATGCTGAAAATGATAGCCTTGACCTGCTTCCAATTTTGGTATGTTTTTTGGGGGTTTTTTTTAGGTTTTTTAAATGTAAAAATTCTGCTGGGTGAATTTATCGCCAATGCTAGCTAGGGTTAGAACTGGTCTGTATTTTTTTGATACTGATGTTTTCATTTTAGGCTTAAAACACTTCTAAAACTTGTCCTCCAGGTCTTTCATTCTCATATCTCTTTTCTAGAATGCCAACCCTTGAATTTTTCATAAGTTTTTTTCTACATTGTTTAAATTCTCTGTATGCCCATATATCCAAATTATGTGAAAAATACATAAACACAGGGCCTTCTTTCCTAGAGGGTAAAAAAGAAGGGAAGGTTTTCTGTCTCAAAGAGTCCTTACTTCTCTTTAGGTGGGTTTTTAATTTTAAAAATGTGCCTTGTTTGAATTTTTGCAGTGATGCAAATGGTGAGAATTACATGTTGTTCTGCTGCTACAATTTACTAATCAGATGAATGAATAAAGGTTAACTTTTCTCCTTTGTTATAAGGTCATTTATTAATATTTAAATCAGAAGCATGAGATACTTGTGATTCTGTGGCAACTAGAATTTTTTGTTGGAAGGTCTTTATCAAGTAAATATGTTATGGTCATTCTGTATGTCAATTCTAAAGAAAGAGCTTTGCTGATCAAGTGTGTATACATCTGTGATCACCATAGCTTATTAACTTTTAGATGTCCTAGTTCCAGCTGGGATAGAGTTAGCTGATCAGTGCCATGTGTTTGGGTTCACTGTGACAATAATGTTTGTAATGCAATGATTTGTTACTTCTTGCTGAGTGATGGTTGCCCCTGGTCAAAGACTTTTCAGTCCTTGCTCTGCAGGTGCACAAGAAGGTTGGGGAGCATAGCCAGGACAGCCAAAGAGGAATTTCACACCAGAGAACATCCTCAGTTTATAAACAGGCGAGAGTTGGCTGGGAGCCACCAGCTGCCACTTGGGAGATGGGCTGGGAATCTCAGTGAGAGATGAGCAATTGTATTGTGCATCACTTGGTTCTTGTGTTCTTTTAATCTCTTTTTCCCTTTTCATTGGTATTAATGTTATTATGACTGTTGTTATTGCTGCAATGTTTTTCTTTATTTCAGTTATTAAACTGCTCATTGTTTGCTACTGCTGCTAGCTGAGTTAGATGCACTCAAGGCATATGTTTAAATGACACTTTGCTTTGCTTATTTTCATATGTGTAAATATGTTGCTGCAAAATTTACTGAAATGTTGTCCCAAGTTGATTGATAATGCATGTCTTGAATTATTTGGTGTATGCAGATGAGCTGGAGGAAGATGAGGAAGAATCTGACATGGAACTAGAGCGACAAAATATTGAAGAGCTTTATGACTTTGTAAGGCACACCCATCAGCAGGATATCCAATTACTGAGAAAGGATGTGCAGCATCCTGCATTAATTCCCATTCTAAGGCCATACCAAAGTGAGGCTGTGAACTGGATGCTTCACCGAGAGAACCACGCAAGTACTCCAAGTAGTGGCAAGTACATGGATCCAAAAAACTAATATAATTGAGGAAAGTGTAATTTTATTGTCAGCAGTAATGCTTCCTTGGTGTTTGATTAGAAGTTTTGTGAATTATTTCATTAATATTTTCGTAAAATCTGTTGTTCATAAGCTAGGTCTTGCTAAACAGCAATTGATGTGTTGATCGTAAAGCTCTGTGGGGGTAAACTTCAGCTTTTTGTCTCTTAATGTCACAAAAAGGCTGAATAATTCTAAGGAGTGTGCTGTTAATAGAGAAACTTCATAGTAATGTGAGAACTTTCTCCATAGAAAACACACTACACTTCTTATGGCGAGAGGTGATCACTCGGGATGGAGTAAAAATCTACTACAACCCATTTACTGGCTGGTAGGTTTTTATAGTTGCTCTTTCTGAGGACAGCTCAGGGTTGTACTTTGTAAAAACCATATTGGTAGCTTTATCCTGCAGGATATAAGGTATTCCATAACTTGTTTTTCAGTTAGAAACTAAAGAATTAGAACAGTGATATCTTTAATTTGAAAAAAACCCACAAACTGGAGTATGTAATGCACAGAAAAATATGTAGATCTCAAGTTGAAGATGTAATTATTGAAGATTTTTTCAAAAATTGTCAATAATTTGGTGGTTTAATATTAACATTTTTTAACTTACAGTATTGGAGGCTTTGATCTTCTGATCTAATGTTTTTAAAGCCCAAAGGAAGGCAGCAGTATCATGATTTTTATTAATGCTAGGTATTGCATTACTAAATCTGTTTCTTTTTTCTCATTAACTTGTTCAGAATAGAACCTTTTGATTCCTCATTTGCTTTTATTTTTCCCTGTGTGACTTGCAGATCTTTTTCACATGTGAATATAAAACTATTTCAAATATTTTGAGACTAATGCTGTGATATGCTAAGGTTAGCTGGGCAAGGCCTATTAGGAGGTAAAAAAATTCTGAAAATTCTGGCATGCATATTTGTCTTGGTCAGGTTCATACACCTAAAAAGCTTGCTAGTTTTTGTTAATCTCAGCTTAACTAAAAAAGATAATGCCTCACCTTACAAACTTTGCCTTGCTGAAGCTATGTTGTATGTCCCTGAACTCACACTTCTCTGTAACAACATTCTGTAGTTACTGACTTTAACTGGGAATGTACTTGGATTTTAGTATTATCCGTGAGTATCCAACTGCTGGACCCCAGTGGCCTGGAGGTATTTTGGCAGATGAGATGGGTCTTGGAAAAACAGTAGAAGTGTTGGCTCTTATTCTGAATCATACTGGACCAGACATTAAACAAGATGATCTGGCATTACCTGAGGTAAGGAGACCAGGTTGAGAGTTATTATGAGGAAAATGCTTTTCAGAATGAATGCAAGTGCACTTCTCTTCGGTTTATTATTGCTTTCTGGTTTATAGAAGTCCATAAAGTTTTTCCTTTGGTAGGACATGATACTTGGCAGCATAAATGGTGGAATAGTTTGCATGAGAAGCTGTTGATCCTTTGCCATTGTTCAATGGTTTTATCAGGCAACTGTGCTATTAATATAGTTTGGACAGGCTTCAGGAGTGTATAAATACATAATTTAGTTTATTATGTTGGAAGTCATTCTCCTTCACGTCATTGTATTGATGAGTGTCAAATATCCATTAGACATGTGTTCTGTGCTAAAATGGGGACAGTTTACATTCTGAATAAAGATTTCTGCTCCCCCTCTATTTCATATAATAAATTAGCTTATTTAGCAGCAGTTTTCCATCTTTTCACTTTCTTCATCATGCATACTGTGAAAACTTGACACATCCATTAGACCCAAAAATTCTTTCTGAAGGGAAGAACCATTATTTTTAAGTAAGCTCTTACCACTTTGTGGATTCCTTCCCTTGGAAATCATGGCAGCCAGTTTCATTGTACATTTATCATAGTGATCTCCTGCCTGCTTGTAATTTTATCAGTTAAAGGGACTCAATTCTTAGAGAGAACAAGATAATTCTTAAATACGTAAGAGGGTCAGCCCCGAGTAGTGCAAAGAGAGGTGTGTAAACACTAAAGTGCCTGGACACTGACTGACAGCAATAGCTAGAGACCAGAGCTTTTGGGGAGCTGGAGTTACTGAAGCTGTTTCATGATGTAAGTAGTTGGGACAGACATCTTAGGTAACATATTACTCTATTAATAGAGTAAAATTTTGGGTGGCAACCCCTAAAAGGAGAAACATAATTTTTACACAGCTGACTAGGGCTCTTCCTCTATACTGCTTACCTTCTTTTGTGTTTCTAGCTATATATTAAATATATCTTTTCCTCCCCTGCTGGGAACCTAGGTCACTTACAACTGCAGATTCCTGCAACTTAATGCTAAAGCAGTGGAGGACCCAAGAGGCTTTCAGAGCTGCTCTTTGTGTTTCAGTTAGGGTGCTGAATGCTGTTTGCCAAGAAACTGAACTGAATGATGCGCCACTCTGTGATTAAAAATGAGCTATCTGAGCAAATTAGTGAGATCAGAAGGTACATTTGTAGCAGCTCATGCTTCCTTTCAAATGTGAGGAGGTTAACGAAGGTCAGAGTGACTGTGATAAGACGTGAGCTAATAACTATTTAATGTTGTTTGCAATTAGGGTAAGCTTGTGAACTTCTTTGTTCCACCTCAACCTTTAGAGGGAAATAAAAAGAAAAAACCGAAGGAAATGGAGCCTAAATTAAAGGAAAAAATTCAATATCCCAGTAAGTATTTCTGATGACTTTCAAAATACATTTTGCTTTTAGCATTTTCTTACATCAGCCACTGACTATGAGTTCAATGCTTACTCTTGACTGCTTAAGAATGAAATTATTCTTTTGCTGAGCACTGTCATGTAGGATTGCATGCTACAAACAAGTGATCCACAGTTAAAAGCAAAGTTACTGACTCAGAACTCTGTGCTACAAAGTTCCATGTAAACAGGTCTTTGTAAAGAGTCTATGCATTTAAATGAAATAAACTTTTTTATGCCTTTGTAAGAAAATGGAGTGATTTATTTCTATTGCTATCCAACACTGTCTTAGAATCACTGCAAAACAGCAATCTGTAGAGCTACATCAAGTAAAAATTTGTCAAGTAAAAACTGCGGCCTGTCTGCATTTTTTAGATGAACACTATATTTAGAGTTCACTTAATACACATTCTGTGAGGTAACTTATATTTTATCTAAAGCTGTAAGTTGTTCTGTTTTGATTCTCCATACAGGCTTACGAGTAATGATATTAGCAGCTGTAAAGGAAATGAATGTGAAGAAAGGAGCATCCATTATTGCAGTATTGAAGTACATCAGTTCTGTATATAGGTACAACACACAGAGAAATAGACGGCTTCTCAAAAGAACTGTAGAAAAACTAATTGCAGAACAGGTGATAGAACAAGTTAAAGGACATGGTCTGGCTGAGTCTTTCAAGCTGGGAAAGAATTACAAGGAACAGAAGAAGTGAGAAAGAACCAAAGAGCAGGTAAAACATGCTGCTGTAGTTCAAAGAATGTTGGAAAGACTGTTTTTCTTTCTGCCAGTTGCATGCTACTCTCAGCTGTACTGTCTGTGTGCACTAGTTCAATGACACTGACTTAGTGGTAAAAATGAAGAAAACTGCTGCAATTGCTTTGACATTCACAAATAAAGAAGCAGAATTCAGAAGCAGATAAAATTTGGGGCTACAATATCAACTACATCTGTCATAAGTCTTTTGAAACAGTGTCACTGGGAGTTGTATTGTTCCTACTGTGAAGTTATTTTTTTAAACACTGGTAAACATTAACCAAATCCTCAAATTGGAAATGGATATAAACCCTTAATATCTATATACTGATGTGTTTATATGTTTATTAAATAAAAAGGTGACAAGAAAGTTGTTTGAGTTGGAAGGGACTTTAAAACTCATCTAATTCAAAACCCCACTGCCATGAGGACACCTTTCACTAGACCAGGTTGCTCAAAGTCTGTCCAACTTGACCTCGAACATTTGCAGGGTTGGGGCATCATTGTCTCTGGGCAACCTGTTCTGCTGTCTCACCACCTCACAGTAAAGAATTTCTTCCTAATATCTTATCTAAAACTACTTTCTTTCATTAAAAACTATTCCCTCTTCTCCTGTCACTATGTGCTCTTGTAAATAGTCCCTTTACAGTTTCTTGTAGCCTTCCCTCAGGTACTGGAAGGCCATAATTTAGTGTGAAGCCTTCTCTTCTCCAGGCTGAAAAATTCCAACTCTCAGCCTTTCCTCATGAGGGAGGTGCTCCAGCCCCTCTGATCATCTTTGGCCCTCCTCTGGACTTATTCCAATAGGTCCACATCTTCCTTATGTTGGGGGTCCCAGTATTCTACTACTGGATTGCAGTACTCCAGGTGGGCTCTCACAAGAGTGAACAGATAGGCAGGATCCCCTCCCTGGCTCTGCTGCCCACGCTGCTTTGGATACTGCCCAGGACAAGATTGTCTTTCTGGGCCACAAGTGCACATTGCTAGGTTGTGTCCTGCCTCTCACCCATCGCTACTCTCAAGTCTTTCTCAGCAAGGCTGCTCTCAATCTGTTCATCCAACCCACGTGCAGCACCTTGCACTTGCTCTTGTTGAACTGCATATTCCCATGGGCCCACATCCCAACTTTGCCAGGTCCCTCTGGATGGCATGCCATCCTTCAGGTGTGTCAGCTGTACTACTCAACTTTATGTCATCTGCAAATTTGCTAAGGGTGCACTCAATCCTACTGGCTGTGTCATTAATGAAGATACTAAGTAGCAGTGGTAGATGTTAAATATCACTGGGCAAATCTGAATGTAAAGTCTTACATTCTTGGCTAATTTTACTTTGTAGGTAGCAAGGACTTCAGAAAACACTCAGAAGAAGCAATTGATTGAAGTGAAAACTCAAACCAAAGAATCAAGAAACAGTGATGTAACATCTAAAAATGTCTTTAAAACTGCTTCACATGAGAATATTGCCATGGAAGAACATGGATTATTGTACAGCCAGTAAAAATAACAGGAAATCTGAAGCAGATCATGAGAACTCTGTAGGAGAGAAGAACCTTAAGCAAGAAACTGTGGTCTCAGAGTCTCCTGAGCTTCATGGCAGCCTCCTCATCTCCAGTGACATGAGCAGTCACCCTGATGTTGATGTTTCTAAAACTGCAGCTGTTGTCCAGCAGGAAATCCCAAAGGTCCAGTCCTCACTTTCCCAAGAACGTGCTGGCAGTAGTGTACCGCATACCAGTTCTGTATTTCCATTTAATACCTCTGAATATCGTTTTGAATGCCTCTGTGGTGAGCTTGGATTGGCTGACTACAAAGCTCGTGTGCAGTGCCTGAAATGTTACCTGTGGCAGCATGCAGAATGTGTAAACTACAAAGAGGAGAACCTGAAGAGCAGGCCCTTCTACTGTCCCCATTGCCTTGTGGCAATGAAACCAGTTCCCACAGGAGCGACTCTGATCATTTCTCCCAGTTCTATTTGTCACCAGTGGGTAGATGAGATCAACAGGCATGTAAGATCATCATCTCTTCGAGTTCTGGTAAGATTATGTGGCTTCATATTCTGGAGAGTTATTTTATCAAGGCTCAGGGCTTTCTGTCTGATGTTCTGCACCACTGCTGATGTTCAGCCGTCTTTGTCCTCTTTGTCAGAGTTCTACATTTCTTGCTGCTACACCAATGCTTTGGCATTATGTGGTGCATAGGTGTCCTAGAAAGACAGTCTGCAATTAGTTCTTTTTTTTTTTTTTTCTGGTTTAGTAGGTTACTGGGAGATAAATCAGTGGGCTAGATTGTGTAGCAACTGAAAGCAAATTTTTGACCAGTTGCAACAACGCATGATTTCTGAGAAGAAAAGGCTGTTTGAAAGACTACCAAGGAAGTAGTCCTTCCATAGGTCTTAAAAAGACCTATGGGTGTTTTGAGTGTTGTCTAACTGTACACTTGCACTTAAGCAATTCTCTGACTGTTGCTTCTCCTTTTGTTCTAGATAAAAAATGTTTCCGTAGGTAAAGCCTGTAGTTCTGCGTTTCTGGTTCTCAAGATTTATAAAAGAAGTCTTGGGCATTGGTGTTTACTCAAAACAATACTGTTACAACTATTGTCTCTTTGCAACATCTGCCAAATTTATTAGGATGTTTCTTATTTAGAGATCATGTATGGTCCTTTTACTTCATTTCTAATAACACTGTCAGTAGAATAAACCTAATTATACTTAGAGTAAAAATGTTGCTATACAGGTTTTTTAAGATACAATTATAGCAGTATTCAAGAGTCTTTTATTACTGATGCAGTCAAGTTTTGTCCTTCATATTTTTAGCAGTCAAGAACCTTTGTAATGATCAAGAGCTTTGAAAACCATCAATCACTTGTATTTTGAACAAAGTAGTAGCAGATTGATGTAACTTTGTATTCAGGGATATATCTGGTACCCTTGGCTATTATCCATAGTTGCCCAATGTCTAAATGACTTCCAGGCCTCCAGTGCTATTTCTGAGCAGTCCAGTTAGATTTAATGAAGGAACTAACAAAGGTGTAAAACTCACAGTTTTCCTAGGGCCGTCCAAGTTTAATACCAGCTTTGGTGAAAATTACCAGAAATAGATTTACATGGTAACAATAAAATAGTTTAAACGCTGAATGTCAGTACTTTAAACTGTGTGACATTTTCCATTCAACAAGAAGGTTTTTATTTTCTTTTAACTGCCTACTGTGAGACTTGTGTTCCGAGTTGCTTCAAAATGAAAATTTGGTGTTTTATTTTCTCTTAAGTTAAATGAAAGTAGTAGAGATGTTTCAAAGAATCCGTCAGTGTTGCTTCAGAATAAAAAATTGGTGTTTTATTTTGTCTTAAGGTTAAATGAAAGTTGTGGATATGTTTCAGAGAATCAGTTTCCCATGTTAACAACTTTTGCATTGCATGTGAAGTGTGATTTTTGCTCTTCAACTGCTTACAACCCATGGGAAATTCTAATGGTTTTATGTAATAGAACAAAAAATTAAAATTTATCAGTAGGTCTTGCTTTATGGCAGATTGTCTTTTCCTGCTGCTGTGAAAATAGCCAAAACTTGGACAAGTTATAAATCTCCAGAAAATCTCTTCATAAATACTTGAAGAGATCATTGGACTTTGGCCGCTGTTTATTTCTTCTTCCCTGCTTCAGGGAACATGCTCTTTTTGGTTAATTTGTTTCTTTTTTCTTCTCCTTCCAAGCTCCCCTTCTGTCTTTTGTTTCCTGTGCAATGACCTGGGTTGCTCTGTTGTCCCATTCTAGAGCTGAACAGAAAGAAATGATCTGCTACTGTTTCTTTCATTTGACAGAAACAGTGTTGCCACATCCACAAATGTAGAGGAAGATTATTACTGTGAGAAAAAGTAGGGTTAAGAGTGAATTTAACAGTGAAATCATGTGCTGATCAGAAAGGGGTAAAGAGCAGTTAATTTTAACTTCTGTATGTTTCTAAAGGGATTTGGCTTAACATTATGAGGGAGATAAGAAAAGTACTTCTGATAATAGAACAAATGTCAATATGAAAGTTTTCTGTTAGTGCAGAGGGATTGTTTCTTACCTAGGGTGTCTTTTTTCATCTTCTCCATCTCTGTAAGTAAAACTTTACTCACGGTGTCCTTTCTGGTTTTTTATATATTTTGATGCATATTTCTGCATAATCATCCATTAAATTTTAGTGAGTAAAGCTTTTGGGAGAAAGGTAATGTATCTACAGTAACGGAGAGGAGAAGACTGAAAATGTAAAAGTGATGTGTTCCATACAATGTTACAGAATACCTACTCTTCAAACAACTGTTATAACAAGTAACTGTTATAGAAAATAATGAAGTCCTTTCTCTGAGAGGAGGAAATAAAGGTTTTGCAAAGTCATGAAAAGTTATACATACAAATTTTTCATCCATGACTCTATTGTATTTATTATTAGGTTACTTAGATTAATTTTCCACCCTACTATTATATGAATACAGATTTTATTAATAGTTTTTTATATTAGTAACACTGCTAAAAGCTTGCACATAGTAAGCTGTACTGATATTTTGGCATTTTGATCAAAGTGTCTCTTACCTCCCTTCTATGGTGTTACGTGTTGCTAGTGTACACGAAATAGAAGAGTGGACTCAAATCACAACAGCGGGGTTTGATCCCAGTGAGGCAGAAGCCTTTATTTCAGGGTTTGCAACCCTTTTTATAAGGTGTTCCCATACAGCTTAACATGATTGGCCAAAGGAAGCACCACTCTGATCCCATTTTTAGAACAAGAGAAAAACAACTTCAGAACATGTGTGTGACATTGTTTTGAGAACCAAAACCTATTTACAAAAAACAGTCCTTGAAAGTTTCCCAAAAGACTTTCCCTTGGGAACAGATCAGCCACTGTCAGGCTGAAAACTCTCTCAGGCTCAGAAAATCATGTCCACAATTGTGCTGTTGACTGTAAATCTCTGTAGGTGTATCAAGGTGTGAAGAAGCACGGCTTTCTGCAGCCACACATGCTGGCAGAGCAGGAGGTGGTTATCACCACGTACGACGTCCTGCGCACCGAACTGAACTACGTCGACATTCCCCACAGTAACAGCGAGGACGGGCGCCGCTTCAGGAACCAGAAGCGCTACATGGCCATCCCCAGCCCCTTGGTAGCAGTGGAGTGGTGGAGGATCTGCCTCGATGAAGCACAAATGGTTGAATGCACTACTGCAAAGGTATGACATTCCTGGTCATGCATTCATTTAACTTGAAAATGTTTGGACAAGTTTATTGCAAATAATGGAGTAGTCTTTCCTCTCCCCCTCTTAACATTCAGAGTACACTCATGTAATTTTGTTCTTTAGAAGTGAATTTTCTGTTGGAGATACTTACTATTAAATAGTTCTCCTGTTGGAATTTTGGAAGATTGTGAAGTATATCCAGCTTCAAAAATACTTAACATAATCTGTACTGACAGTTTAAAGAACTAGGTCATCATGTTGTATATGATGTTAGATAGTTTCATACAAGACACTGTTCAGTGATGTGGTTCAGTGGTGTCGATAGGTTCTTTGGCTCTAGAAGCTAAAATAGTCAGCAGTGAGTCTGCATACTCAAGGGATACAGTCTGCAGTGGGGATTATTTTAATTAGTGTTCGTCCAGTCTTTATGCCCAAGACAGAAATACAAAAATGCTACTTATGTAATGCCTTACAGGCCTTAATGTTTAAATTTTTTTTAACATATCGTCTATTTTGCTATTTGTTTGCTTTCTGTGAACTCTTAACTGCACTTGATTATTTGAAAGAGGACACAGCTTTTATCAGCTTTCAGTTACCTTCTAAAAAGATCAAAAATTTTATATATGTTTTTATAACATATTGCACCAATGCTGCTTCTAGGTCTAAGGGTACATTCAGAAAAGATGTTCAGACTTCTCAAAAATAAGCTCCATGTGTTGTCAGACTGTGTTCCACTCTTGTTTTTCCTTTCCTACCACTGGCTGTGTCCTTTCATTAGGCTGCTGAAATGGCACTCCGTTTGAGTGGAATCAATCGCTGGTGTGTCAGTGGCACTCCTGTGCAGCGAGGATTAGAAGGTGAGATTTTATGTAGCAGTGTAATTTGTGGGATTTCCTTATGCTGATAATTAGGTGGGGCTTTGAAGCACTTAAGATGTCTGCTAGTTTTGTTCAGAATTCGTTAGGTACTCTAACTCTGTAAGCCATAAACTTTATGATAATAAAGCCATCTATGCATGGTTCAGCATAAAAATCGAAGAGCTGAAATCTTTTTGTCTCCCTGAGTTCAAATAGACAAATACTTTGGGAAGCAGAGAAGCTGTATGTCTAATAGCTGACTCAAGTCTGTTTTTCAGTTCTCACTTAGCTGAGTGGATAAATATTAACCCTTCTCTAGTGCAGATTGTCTGCTCTGGTTACAGAATCCTGTGAACTGTCAAATACAGCAACCAAAGCTGTATTTGCTTTTTGCATAGCTCTTTATGAACTACCGTGGGCATCCACTGCCTTGGATATAAATTCTAAAAATTGTGCTAAAGCTTATGAAACTGTCTCAAGTCCTTATGTAAGGACTTAATAAATTGAGATGTGTGGAGTAGGTAGCTGTATGTTAGCAGGTGACATTTATCTTGTCTTTTTTTTTTGTGTAGTTCTCAGTTTCTGTAGACAGGCTTCAGACAGAGATAGAATAAAATAAAGGGAGCTGATTAGCTGCTTTTTCTCCCTGTATTCTCTGATGGATTTTGGAATATATGGTACACATTGGGGTAATGCATTTGAAAGTGGATAAATCAGTGTAAGCATTTGTGGACTGTTGTTTAGATACTAAGCTGTAAAAATCAATATTTTAGATTAATTCATGATGGAATTGTGAATTAAATTTATAAATACATGTAATAGTTTTGAGAATACATCATTAATAAAGCAAAATTGTAGAAAGAAGTGATTGATTTTAGTGTCGTGGTGAACTCCTTCAAGGCCCTGTGTGTGATAGTTTTGATTTAAGATAAATCTGAAATGTCATACATTTCATAATACATGTTGACAGACTCCCAGGCTATACTAAGGCAGCTCCCATGACATCAGGGATGAAAACTGCTGACTCATTTCAATGTGTGCCACTGCTGTTGTAATGCAATGGCATAGGACCTCTGGGTAAACAATTTCTTCTTGCATAGAAATGATTCCCAGGATTTTACTTCCTCTGGTCTGTAATGTACTTGGTGAATGTCTTGATGCTTTCAGCTGAATACTGAATTACAATAAAGCTAACAGAATAAGGAGTGTAGCCACCAGATTTTCAAGAACTATACGATACCACCACATATCTCTGTTTTTGCAGTATCCACATGGAAGCACTTAAATGTGTGCTTCTGTATTTTTCCAGTCAGAGTTAGACAGAAGTTTAAAGTCAGCATGTCATTAAATTTCATTACAGAAAGTGACAGGTTTCTGAATGAGGCAGAATTACCAAGATGCATTCTCTCAATTAGCAAGAAAACAATTGAAGTGTCTTTTGTTAATTTCTTGTGCATTAGTAGAGAAGTGAAAATTCTTCTGAATTGCAGCCCCTTCTAGAATTGTGGGCAGCAGACAGTTGGTGCACAGCAGGCTCTGAAGTAATGATGCTGAGCAATATTGATTTAGAAAAACCTGGCAAACCCAGTTAACCATATGCAATCATGTAATTTCTGCCTCTTGCCTCTGCTCTGAATAGGTTTAAATTATTCACTCTTCTGCTAAACTTGAAATTGGGAAGGTGTCTCACAAATAGCTATATTCTCTCAAGTTGTGTGGAAATCAAAAAATGAGCTAAAGGAGAGAACTCCCACCTTCCACCACCCAGTCCCCTGCCTCATATTAAATATTTTGCTGGGGGAGTGACTAGAAAACAAGTGCAAAAGATACAGGCCAGAATGCAGATGGTTTATGCCTGATAGCCTTTGCATGACAGTTAATTTTTTTTGAGACATATTGCAAAGTACTAAAATGCAAATACTTTCTTTTTTTTGGCAGATTTGTATGGATTAGTCCTTTTTCTTGGAGTTGATCCTTACTGGGTCAAACATTGGTGGGACCAACTACTATATCAACCTTATTGTAGGAAAAATCCCCGGCCTCTCTACAGTCTAATTGCAAAGATAATGTGGAGATCAGCAAAGAAGGATGTGATTGACCAAGTAAATAAAAGTTTTGAGTTTCAGAATTCCTGAATGTCATTTATCAATGGTTTGGTTTGCAAATTACTTACTTTCTTTTTTAAATTTCAGATTCAAATCCCCCCTCAAACAGAAAATATACACTGGCTTCACTTCTCTCCTGTGGAGAGACACTTCTATCATCGCCAGCACGAGGTGTGCTGCCAGGATGCATTGGCAAAACTCAGGAAGATTTCAGACTGGACTCTAAAGCTTAGCAGCCTAGATAGAAGGACTGTGACTTCTATTCTATACCCTTTGTTACGGCTGAGGCAGGCCTGCTGTCACCCACAAGCTGTTCGAGGAGAGTTCTTGCCACTACAGAAAAGGTGAATTTCTGTCATTTCTTAAATGGCCTACTTTATCCAAAGCAAAACTCTGATTGTCTTCATCAGTGCAAGTTCTAGTACAGTCCTCAAATAAGCCTAATTTAAGCTTCTTCACTTAAATGTGTGATTATGGCACACCAAGGTAATCTGACCTCAGAAGCTGAACACGGCACAGTGGGGTAATTTGTGTAATTCTTGTGTTAAAAAACAGTACTGAAGGCATTTGATTCTCCAGTGGCATTCTAACCTTACTATTACTAGGGTATTGCAGGTAACAGATTTGAGCGTGAAACAAACTAGATTCTTTTTTTGTTTTAAAATAAGCCCACTGCTTTTTATTTTCTTTTGTCTCGTACAAAACTCACATTCATGAATGGGAGCAATGAAAGAACTGAAATCAACAAGATGGAATAATTCTTTAGTTCAAAGAAAATGTTAATGCAGAATTTGTAAATATAGATCCAAGCTTGAAAGCTGTTCAAATGCTCTTTTATTTGCATGCTTTCAAGATCATCTTCCCCCACAAGTGTTCTGCAAGTGCCAGTTTGGTCTCAGCTTTTGTTAGACCAAAAAAAAAAGCATGTTGCCAGTCCTATTGTGAGATGTAGCTGCTAGTTTTTCAGTCAGTTAGTAAGAGGTTATGAAAGAAGAGGCTGTTTCCATTCCATACACAGAGCACTGTCTGGTTTTTTTTTTCAAGCTACAGGTACGGAAGAACTTCAACTTTTAGCACTACCAGTGTTATTGCTACTGTTTCCTAGTCCATCCATTCTGTTCAGTCTCTTTCAGTCCTTGTAAGAGGATTTGTGTCCTACTCCTTGCTCTTTGTTATACAGGGCACCTGCAGTGCCTCAGCAGCTGAAGCTGACTTTGCACCTACTTGAGCAGAGACCAGTAGTTTACTGTGAAATAGCACTTACTGTGGCAGCACGAACTCAAATGTGGAAGCAAGGACACAAACATCCCACCCATCATACAAGATTGTTTGCATTAAAATGAGCCAGTGTAGTATAAATGTAATATATGTAAACTGAGCAGAGTATGGTAGGAACAGCTTCGTACTGTGTTGATTTTGGTGGAATGGTTGCACAGTAACTCATGCATAGTAACTGATGGAAAGACCAGCAGTGAAAATTAAATCTGTCTTAATGTACAAAGAAAAGTCAGTTCCCAGCACTGTTTGCATAGCTTTTTTTTGTGAACCAAACTCGACTGCAGCAGTGGACATTCCCAGAATAGAGAAATTATTTGTTCCTTTATTTTGTTATATGTAGGAGAATAATAAAGAAATTTGTGTTAGGACCTTTGATGAATAAGAGAAATGTACTGAAATAAGAAAGCTGATGCTGGAGCATACAGATAAGAGACACAGGCCTGGAATAAAAACCTTAGTTTGAACCGTATTATGTTCTATGATAGATTACTTTTTTCCCCACGTGTATAGTGAAGGCAGTAAATGAGATCTACGAGAAAAAATAAAAAAGCTCTCAAAAGAGATTTTTTCTAGGTTTTCCTAGTGTAAGTAAAAGCCCCTTCTTTTTGCCTTAATTGGTAGTCTCAGGCTGTGTATCAAATTGCATATTTTATATGTACATCCTTTTGCTGTTATAATTTTTCTTAAAACTACTGATGGTTTTGAAAATAAAAGCTAAGTAGCATTGGTAGAAGTATCAGCATATGCAGGTGTTACATGTATATCCCATTGCCTTTGCAGAATTCAATAATTATGAATAGTGATTTTACAGATTTAAAGCTGACTCTGGTGTAACGCTGTACTATAAAACCAAGAATCAGTTTCTGCAACTGGAACAATGTTGCAAGGAAGATAAAAGAAAGGCCTAGGCAAGAGTATCCTTCCAGCATAATTGGAGCCCTGTCTGTGCAAGAGTTATGTGACCTTTTGCTTTTGTTCCACAGTGCTGGACACCAGTTATTAAATGCTTCTCTCATGAGGGTGAATGAGGTTGAGGAGCAGGGTTTCAGTGGAGGGGGATGGTGTCTGGTCTAACAGTAGCAACTGGTATTAGAAGCAGCCTCAGGTCAGCTGTTGTAGGCAGTCACTTTTGTTTACTCTCCTGCCTTTTCATATCAGTTCTCTGATTCTTCATCTTGTGGCTTTACTCCATGGTATCCTTCTAGCTTCCTTCATGCATCTTCCTCATTTCTGTTCCTCTCTTTTCTCTCCATTTCTGGTATTTTTATATTAATTCTTTTCTGGTGATATTCCTCTCATAATTTACAGATATGACAAATGTAGAAAAGGAACTTAAGAATTATAGTCTTGCTAGTCTTCTTTGTTCTCATTTCACACAATTGCTTCTTTACATTAACACTTCATGTGTTTTGTGTTTAGATTGGCAGCAGAGGGTAGAAGTGTAGTCTGCCATAGCTGTTTTCATCTGAACAGCTTTTGACAAAATGAGGTCTATTTTGATTGTTTCTAGTTCACCACTAAAAGAAAGAGAAAAATATTTTGCCCCATGAAGGATTATTTTACCAAGTTGAAATTTTCTTCTTGCTTCTTATTTCTTTGTCTTCCAGGAAATATTAACCTCTGGATACACTCAGATTAGGGTAAAAGCTCTAGCAGGAGGAAAACCAGACAGCTAGTTTTAATAAGTAAAGAAAACTCAGAAAAACATTAGCATTATACTGGATGCATGTAATGATCTGCTATGCTGCTCAGCATGACCCTCTTGCTTTTCTAGTACTGCGATTTTGTTTCAAATTCAGGCCATGTGATCTTCTTTTTAGCACCATGACCATGGAGGAACTGTTGACATCTCTGCAAAAGAAATGTCGAACGGAGTGTGAAGAGGCTCACCGACAGCTGGTGTGTGCTCTTAATGGCTTAGCTGGTATCCATATCATTAAAGGTAAGGCAAAAGGACTGTAGCATATTCTTTACTCCTTTCAGTACAGGTGTAAAAAATATGCTTCATCTCTGCATAGTGAGAGGTTAAAAGAAGTCATACTTGTGTTATTGTTCTTAACCTGCATTTGTTTTATCAGTACTGCTTTCTGGGCTTCCCTTGTGCCCCCAACCATGCAAACTTCTGTGCTGACTGTGAATTCCTGCTCCTGCTAGACAGCTCTGTCAATGTTGATTTTGTCTGAATTATATGGAAAAAAAGCTTTGAATGAGAAACAAAAATAATTACATGAATCTTGAGTGTGTCACAAAATAAAAATAAATTAAAATTACTCAGTTATGAATGTGAATGCCTCTTTTCCAAGTTCTTCTAAAGCTGACATGATGTTTGAATTTTCCAGCTCATGTCAAGGTCTTCCTTCAAAGAGAACAGGCAAACTGCTTTTTCTCTTACTTGCCTCACAGAAAGACTATATTCAGATTCTTTAACTGTAGTTAGTAGGTTTGAAATACTTTGTTACAATTGCAGGATGGAGATAAGTGTTTCTGATAGACTTAAGTTCTTAAAAAGAGTTACATACAGATGTAATGCTTCCAAAGTACGCTAATAGCAAAAATTATGTTTGGCCTATTTTGAAAACCAGATTGATAAAAATTTTGTTTGATGAGAAACAAAAGCAGGACAAAAGCAGCAGAGTTCTGGTCTGTACCTCCTCCCCCAGTATTACCCTTACACTCAGTCTTCTTTATCAGGAAAGGGGAAGCACACCTTACATAAAAGTGAGGCCATTAATTCAGTCTTAGTATAATTGAAAACTTATAGGTCTAATTATTATTAGTTCAAATTTCATTGGTACAGGCAAAGAAAAAGAGTAACAATCACACTTAATGTTTCTAGTTCTTGTCCTGCTTTTATGCTCACCTTAGGCCCATCTTGACCCTGAGGTCAATGGTTTTGTAGATGTGGTGGCAGTGCAATGGCCAGTTGTCACTACCTTCATCAGGAGGAATAAGATGTTTATGTTGATGGTTTCTTCCTCACACAAGAATCCAGTGAGGGTCATTTTCATGTTTGCTAGCACGTTTGCATCTTTCTCTTTCTTCATTGGTCTGCAGCTCCATGAAAATGCCAAATTTAGTGTACATGATGCCTTTTATGAATGTTACATACTTTTTCTTTGTTCTCTTTGTTGCCCCTAAAACCAGTTTTGTCCAGCTCTAAGTCTGCATTTCTTTGACTGTGGGTGAGTTGTTTATAGCCATGGCTTTCTTGTTCACTGCCAAGCCTGTGCACCATCTCTTAGCATCCCATGGCTGTACTCTACACTGCATCCTGTATCTTTACTTGTCAATAGCCTCTGCTATTGTTACCAGGCCTGTATTTTCCTACACTTACATCATTGTGGTAGTTGTAAATATCTCATTCTACATGGAATAACTGCTTGTTACTGCTGCCTATACAAAGCTGTGTTTGTGCAACACAAACAAAATGTCAAAAATATACTAAAAATTAGCCATAAACACCTAGTGAATTACAGAAATTGCTGTCACAGCTAAACAAGGAAAAGGTTTAGGCAGGTCAAGGAAAATTCAAGGGAAGCCTGACGAGCTTCAAGCTATCAAATTCAGCACATAGCTTTTGGCTGGTTACTAGTAACTGAAATCCTATTGTGTGGGACTACACCCTTACAAATGCAATTCTTTCAATGTAAGAAGCAGCAAATCTTGTTGACATAGAATTGTTACGCTTTCATATAAATTTTTGTTTTACTCTGTTAATCTGTCTTTATGCATTTCTTGTTGCTGTACTTCTCCATGTTTTAAGAGTCTCTAAGAGTATTACTGGCTAAGTAAATTTCCATCAGTTGAGAAAAGAAAGTTAAAATGGATTTATTTTTTCACAACTTTTCCATACACAACTTCAATTTTGTGTTTCTTTTTAATTGATATAAGCTATTTTCTGAGAAGTGATTGTGATGCTGGCAGCTTACATCAGTAGTTACGCTCCCTGCATGTACCTAATCATTTCTGCATTTCTGAAGTGTGATATAACTTTCATAGTTTTCTCTGGGAGAGTGAATAATGCATTTGCAGTGCAAATTTAGAAATGCATCACTTCAGTGAGTTGTCGATGATTTTTTTAAGTGCAACATGAGATTTTTTTTTATTTAACGAACCATGAAAACATGTTTTAAGATTAAGATGTTTACAGGTCTTACAGTTACAAAAAATATTTAATTTGGAAACTGCATTAGTCTTTTTAGAATATAATACTCTGTCTTTTACCAATTTATTGTGGGAGGAGGCATGGAATGACTAGGAAAGAATTGCTTGAAGACAGGCACTTACTATACAGACTCTCTGAGAACATCTTAGCATGTTAAAAGTAATGTAACACTTGTAAGGTCATGGCTGCTTGTGTACTTAAAAACCAACACAATATGTGTTTTTGCTACTCTGTCTTAATTCAGGAGAATATGCATTGGCTGTGGAGCTGTACAGAGAAGTACTAAGATCATCTGAAGAGCACAAAGAAAAGCTCAAAACAGATTCCCTGCAAGTGAGTGAGCATTTACATGTAAAGAGATGTAGTTAAGAACAGGAATACTTTAGATTTTATTTAGCAGGTCAGTCTTTTCTTCCTCCCAGTCGTGTGCTGAATTACTTTTTCAGCCTGCTGTAATGATCACAATCTTTTTATCACAATCTTTAGATAGGAATCTGTCTCGTGACCTTGATGTTTCCTTTAAAAAAAAAAATAGCTGCTGACTTTCTAAAAACCTTCGTGTGAGTTTTCTTGATGTCCCTGAAGCAGTGTATGATCTCCACCTGCTGTTCTGCAGTACAGTTAACAAGCTGAATTCCTAGTCTGATGCATGTGACTGACTGCTCACAGTATCAGTATTATATTGCATCCTGCAATTGCAGAATGCAAGTATAATACAGGAATGCATTAATATCACTGAGAGTGATATTAATGTGCCAAATGTTAGGAATAATAAAATATTTGCATTGCAGACGATAAAAGGGCATCAAAAGATGGAAAAGAATTGAAGTGCCGTTTTCTTCGGGCATTTGACTTCATGCCGTTTGAATGCTATTTAAAAATACTAATATATTTTCCTGGTAAAAAAAATCATGGTTCTTTAAGTAACATAATTATAGTTCTTCAAGAACTATCAGTTCTAAACTGACCCGAATTTTCTTTAGCATAATAAGAGATTTAAAATGCTAGTAATACATAGATAAGTTGTCTGTTTCTTTACTTGCTTCTCTGAGCAAATTATTGTTTGATTGTGTTGCATGTGGTCATCTGATGTCTCTGTTGTGCTTCTTTGATTCTTCCTTTTCCTTTGTGACTTCCTGGTGGCTTTCTTTGCTTAGCATAGAAATATTAGTGTACACTTGTGAAGCTGCTCATAGGTTGTTAATTAAATTCTTCTACTGGATTGTGCAATCCAATAAAGTTGGGGTTTTTTTCCCCCTCAGAATATATGCTGCCTAATATTGCCTTAGTGTGATGAAGTTTTACTTCTGTTAAGTCTTTTCAGTTGTATAGGATTAACTCTTTGGGATAATGGCAGATCACTGCTGGCCAGTCCTATTAAGTGGCTGAGATAGTAATAGGGCAGAGATGAAGAGAAACCAGGATATGAGAAAGGCACAAGTTTGGGAGGTTATCAATATGAGTTTGTGGGAGCTGTGCTGGGAGCTTAATATTACTGGTATGGTTTGAGAAACAAAGGGTGAAACCAGAGAAGAGGAGCAGAGTTTCCTTACATTAATAATCAAATTTATTTTCCCTAAAAGTATACCAAAAAGTCATGTGTTTTTCAATATCTTTTATTTCAGAGAAATGAAAAATATGAAAAATTATTACAGCTCTTGGTATCTGGTAATTTCCTTACACTTTATTTTGATTTAGATAGGCTAAATGAATTGTTTCCTCTGAATATTCTAAAACACATTACCAAGGAAAGTACTCTGAGATAATTTATTTTTCACAATAGTGAAGGGCTGTTTTGATTAGGAGGATGAGTATGGTATAGGATCTGATGACCTGGTATCATACTTGCCTTCTGCTTCACTTTCGAGATGTTAAAGAAGGTGTTTTTAATATTTCATTTCCTATCCCAGTAAAATGTGGAAAGTAATCTTTCTTTTCTTTATAAAATGCTCCCAGATTAGCAGAGAAGGACAAAACAGATTTTAAATGTATGCTAATTTCTTGCTGTAAGCTTTCATCGCTGTTCAGGATTTTTCCTATCAAGGATGTTGCAATGGATTTTTTTCATGATTGCTCTTGACTTTGTGTATATTTAGAGACTTCATTCTACACATAATTTGATGGAATTGTTGGCAAAGAACCCAGGAATTCCCCCGACTTTGCGTGATAGCCGACTTGCAGAAGAGGTAAACATATTTTGTTTTTACATTGATATTGAAGAGCGCATTTTTACTTTTTCTCCCCTCAGCATTTTCTCTAACTAAAGAAGCAACAATTCATTTAATTAAAAAAACAGCTTTTGAGTTAACTACATGCATTTCCCTTAAACAACTCTTCATTTTCTAAGTTTACCATGTGATGAGAGCAGAAATGTCCAATACAATATTTCTGTTCTCAATGCTGGTGGTGTCTGTTATTGTTGTGGGTTTAGGACTAGCTAAACTCACTAGTACACTTACTTATTTCTCTGTTGTGAGATATGATTTTAGGAGAAAGGAAAAACAGGCTCAAACTTAGACCATAAGGAAAGTTTATTAACAAAACTAAAAAAACAAAATGAAAAGGAAAAATCAAAATGAAAAGCAAAAATCAAAATGAAACTTCCAGAACACTTCTCTCTCCTGCCCACCTTTTTCTTTTCCACTTGACAACATAAAACAAAATCTGGGATTTTTAAATCAGTTATCACTTCTACAATAATCTTCCTTCAATTCTCATAGAGCAAGTTTTCTTTTTCAACACCCTGGAGATATGTCCACAAGAACAGTCTTCTCATGTCTTTGAATCTTCACAAAACTGCAGCTGCCCAGTTTAGAAAAAAAAACTCTGCTGTTGTGAAATTCCTCCCATTTTCACAATTGAGTCAATGGGTCATTGTCAACTTATGGGGTGTCATTTTTAAGGAT
>VWYI01012919.1:0-11784 GCA_013399455.1 Anthoscopus minutus | reverse complement strand
TGATACCTTCAGAAGCCAGAAGCTGAAAAGAGACAGTTCAGAGTTTCCTGGGCTTTAAAATGGGTGAACACGGGTGTGGATTCTGATTTCTAATGGTTTATAAAGCTGTCAGTTCTCAGAACTTGACAGCTATTGGCTCTTTCTGAAGCTCCCAAGAGCCTCTCTCAGGAGAGCTTTTTCTGTAGATGTTTTCCTTCCTTCCTCCTCAATATTAACTAATGTCAAACTAACACAGTTATGTTATGAGTGTGTTTTATGGAAAGTCTAATAATTTTTCCCTCTAAAATGCTGTTTCACCACCCCCATAATCTGTGGAAATAACTTAGATAAATTATCCTGGATTCTTCTGAGTCCTTTATTTCCTCACATTTTCTTTAGCTTTCCTCATTTTTAACTTCAAATAGTCAGAATTTTCTGTAGGTGAAGTTCATTTTTCTTTGGCCAGGTGAGAAAATCACTGTATGTCGTTTTCTGTATGCGTAAATTCAATTATATCCTTAATCCTGACTGGGGAAGTATCTGGCAAAATAGCTGGGATTACTCCTCCTCACTGGTTACTTGCAGTGGACATAAGGACAACATTTGCAAAATAATGTCATTACTGTGTCATTGTTTGGGCTGAAAGGGACCTTGGGATGTCTCTAGCTGAACTTCCCCTCAGACCAAGGACAACATGGATTTCTGTCCAGATCCCTACTTGGGCTTTATCCAACTCTCCTTTTAAAACCTCCAAAGAAAGAGATTTCACAGCTTGACTGAGCAGCCTATTCCAGTGCTTCATATATCTCATAGTAAGGCAGTTCTGTGTGACTCCTTTTCCTGTTTCAACTTATAGCCACTGCCCCTTGATCACTTGCCATGTACTTCAGTAAAATGCCTGGGCTCCCAGTCTTGGTGATTTCCTTCTGCCAGCTGGGAAGCTGTTTTTTAGTAATCTCTAAGCCTCTCTCCTTCAAGCTGCACAGGCCCAGTTCCTCCAGCCCATCCTGTTTTATGCTGGTGATGAGTATTTGGCTGTCTTCTAATATTTTATCATTTTTATGCAAATTCTCTGTTAGCATAGCAGTTTATTCTGTTTCAATGAGCTTTGTTCTCCTAAATACATAAAGTTTGTACCTGCCTTATAGAAGTTCTGTAGAAATACTCCCTGTTTTTTGTTGACCTGTAATTCTAGCAATTTTTAAATACTGCATTATCTTGACATGATATAAAGAAAGCTATTAGAAAATTTGTTTTAATTGTAAATGTGATGCAGAGGTAGTTTTTCGTAGCTACTTTTTGCCAGTAGATCTTCTAAGTACCCAAGAGTCCTTCCTGTCCACTCCAGGTAAACTGGGCTCTGTAACAGCAATGTACTGTCTTTGTAGTGGCAAACAAAAAAGACTTAAATATACCCTAAAATGCACAAAATAAAGGTATGTGGTGAAGTCAATATGTAACGGTGCAAGATACATGTTACTTTTGTTTGTTCATCAGGTTTTAAAATATAAAATAAACTGGTGCTGCTTTTGTAGTGGTGGCACTTGCATGCCAAGAGGGGTTTGACTGTTTGAAGTAATTTCTCTGAGAAATATTATGTCTGATGCATTTAATGAAATTTAAGCTTTTCTTGTTATTTTATGAGTAAATTTTATATGTAGGTAAGTTCAATTATCCTTTTATCAGACTATTCTGGGATCTTTTGGTTGTTTGCTTATTCAGCACAGAGAAGTAAGAATTCTGACTTATATTCCGGTTCTCTTTTGTAATGCATTGTATTCCCATTTTGTTGTTTGGGCCTACTCAAAAGCAAGGTTGCACAGTCAACATCTTTATAGTAATTTGTCTTCTCAATTTTTTTTTGGCTTCCTAATAAGTGATAGATTCTAGAGATAAAAAAAATATTGCTAAATATTGCTTGCAAATTAAGGTGGATGACACATAGATAGGTAACCATTTAAAAACACTATGGTAACTGGGGAGTTTTGAGGTTTGCAGTATTCCTCACAGATATGATTTGTGCATAGTTTAAGCTCTTATTTCCATACAGGCAGAACAACTTCGACAGCATTATATGAGCAAATCCAACGCAGAGGTTGCAGAAGCCCATCAGGCCTTACAGCCAGTTCTTCAAACCATTCGGGAACTTCAAAGAAAGGCAGGTACCTCTTAAATGTTTTGCCTCTGACTTTTGGCATTTTTAAAGAATATTATTTTCATCTGTTTATCCAGAACTCTAGCTGTTTATCTTCTTTCAGCTGTTGAAATTACAAAGTCACTTCAGTGTTGCTCTCTTAATTTCACAGGGAACTTTACTTTCTCTGATCAAATGTTCTTTTCATCTTCTTTTTAGAGAGAGAGAAGTTAAAAACTTTCAGATCACAGTATCTCTGTGTGGCTGTTCTGTGTAGATAGCCTCGGTGAATCTAACTCTACTGAAGGAATATAAAGGTGTGGAGAGTGTAAACAGTTTCTTGGTCGTTTGTTTACACGTCAACATAAGATGGGATATTTTAAAATCACACTCTCATCCTACACTTTTCATGGAATTAGCCAGTCTGTGTTTGACCATGGTCTAAAAAGCAGTATATGGCTCTGCTGCAATTAGTAGATTGGTTTTCTGTTGAATGTTTGAGGATAAATGTGTTGTTTGTCCTACAGATTCATTCAGGTTCTCCTTGGTGGTTGGATGTCATCCAGACAGCAATACAGTACGCCATTGATGAGGAGCTTGTTCAACGTGTACAAAATGAAATAACCTGCAACTACAAACAGCAGACAAGTAAACTTTCCATGGCAGAGAAGTAAGAGAATAACTGAAATAGGCTCTTAAATAGAGTTGAATCTACTTAGGTCTTCTTGCTAATTTGTGCTAGCAGTTGCAATTAGATAGCAGACGCTTTTGCTTCAGAGCGTCTGCAATTATGTTTCAAAACCAGTCCCTGAAAAAGTCCAACTAGGTAGAAGACTTGGAAAGAAAAGCAAGAAAATTACTGTTTTCTCTTAGATAAGCATTCTTTGAAAAGTTCTTCTGTATTATCTACTATGATATTACAATCTTCTATACTCATGAAACTGCTGAGTAAGACAAATTCAAAGTTTATTACATTAAAATTGAGTAACCTGTAAAAGAAATTTGCTTGCTGAAATGGAAAGTAGACAGACAATATAAAAATAATCTTTGGTAACACCATAAAATAACATTGTTTTTCTGAGCAAAGAATTTGAGGTTGATTTCATGTTCAGGACAACAGAGTATACCACTTCTTTTTGGGTTCAATTACAAAGTATATTAATTTGGAAGGGACATTCAGAGGTCAGTTCAATTAACCCTCATCTTAAGATCCAGACCCATGCTCATTCAATCCAGTAAAGTTGCACAGGAATTTGACCTGTTAAGTATCTCTAAGAAGGGAGATTCAATAGTCTCTATGTAAAGCCTGTTCAAGTATTTGGCCCACTTGATGGGGAAAAAACCCATTAAAATTATTTTACCTAGTTAATATTTCCATATTTTCGTATTGCATCTTGTGTACATTGTGTTTTGTTCTTTTGTCAGGTGCCTTTGACAAAAGTTTGACTTGGTCTTGTCTGTACCTTCCAGTTATATAAATATGGAAAGCAGTAAGGTCTCTCCTAAATTTTAGGATTGAATAGACCCTTCTAACTTTCTCTTGTACATTCTGGATGAAGTTCTTTAAGTTCATTACAGAAAAGGGAGACTTAGGAGGGACAGTGTTCTGATGGTTTAACCTCAGGCCATTTTCTCAGATACATGAACTTATTCTCTTAAATACAGTCTTTCCGAGTCATATTTTAGTCAAATAAATTTTTATTAGATTTCTGATATATTTAAATATGTATATAAATGTATATACATCTGTGTACAAGTTTATAAAACGTGTATATAAATTTAAATACTTAAGATACACACATATTTTAATTCCATATGTAAAAGATGTATCCTTCACTCTACTTTTCCATCATGATTCCAAAAGGTTGAAATTTCTTCTTGATGGAAGTAAATAATATCCTTTATTTTCAGTACTTAATATAATTCTACTGAATAATCTAAATAAAGATACAAAACTTAACCTCTTTTTTCTTCTGCACAAGAGGCAATGGGCAGAAACTGAAACACAAGATGTTCCCGCTGAACATCAGAGAATACATTTTTACTGTGAGGGTGACTGAGCACTGGAACAGGTAGCCCAAAGAGGTTTTGGGGTCTCCATCCTTGAGATACTCAGAAGTTGTCTGGGCATGGTCCTGGGCAACCAGCTCTAGGTGACACTGCCTGAGGAGAACATTTGAACAAGACAACACCCTGAGGCCCCTTCCAACCTCAAGCAGTCTGTAAGTCTGGATATAAACATTTCGTGGTTATTTGAGAATTAGAATCACATTCTGGTTAAAATAAATATGAAGAAGGAATTGTTTGCATGTTCATGCAAAACTTTCATGTCTATGCATCCATCTGTATGTTAGCTTGCGTCACACTGATTTTTTTTTCCCTCAACTGAAATTAGGTATTTAGAAATTTCTGTCTTAAATTGCTACTAACAGATTATATAACTTTGGAAAAGCTCTCTGTGACTAAACTTTGGTTTATAACCCAGAGATAAAACTTACTTCCTTTTCAATTTAATTTAGCATATGAGATAAAAAACCCCAGTGTCTTACCAAGTGCTACTAGTCAGTGATGGAAGCAACAGGTACTCTTAGTTGAGTATTGGATATGATTAATCCATGGTATAGTGAGGGAGATTTTTATAAAGCTGGTGTTATTTCACAACTGATGATATGAATAGCAGATTTGTGGTTGTAATTTATATTTTCTTTCAGTCTACCTGGTTAGGCAAACTTTGTGTATGTTATTTTAAAAATGCACGTTACAGAAGTAGGTCACATTGAATGCCAAGCTTTAGTAGTGTTGAATCTGTGCTTTGCTCTCTGCGCTGTACAAAATGGATCTTTTGGATCAAACTTTCTGTATGGTGTAGACCCACAATCTTGTACATCAATATCAGACCTTATAGGAGTGATGCACTTTCTTTCAGCAAGACTTCTGATCTCAGGAATAACACAATGTGGGAAGTGCTTAACTTGTGTTCATCTTTGCATTCATCACCTTAATACCCCTCCAAGCATAAAAGACACCTAGGTTTTAGGAAAATAGTTTACTGTTATGTCCATTTAATAAATTTAACTTCGAAAGCTAGCTTGCTGAATAAAGTGTATTTTTGTGATGGTGCATGTGTCTGCTGTGAATTGCACAGGTGCATTGAAAATCATTTTGTTGGCCAGCAGACACAAGTAAGACTGTAAGTATGTGCAATGGTTTACCTTTAGTAGATCCGCCTTGTGGACTGGAATATTGCAGGCTGGAGTTCCCTACTAGTATTTGGCCACACCTCTCAAGTCTTGGAAAGAGTTCATCTGTTCTAAAAATACCAGGCATCAGCTCTAGGGATACACTGGAGTGATTGCTGACAGCCTTGCCTGTAGTAGTAATAAGCACTTGCTTGTGGTCCCAACTTTGTATGTTGTCCTACATTAGCTACTTCTCTTCCACTTTAAAATACTGAATCAAGTTTGGATTTGGTGTCTTGGTGTACAGTAATCTCTCTTTTTCTTTAAATCAGATTCCGTGACTGCAGAGGCCTTCAATACCTACTCACAACCCAGCTGGATGAAGTGAAGAAGTTCCAGAAGATTGTAAGAGAAGCAGTGAAAAACTTAGAAGGGCCTCCTTCTAAGCAGGTTATAGAGGCTGCCACTATCTGCCATTTACGACCTGTTAGACTGCCACTTAACAAGTAGGTTTTGAAAACAGAAAATATACCTTAGATGTGTATTACTAAATTTTCTTTTATTTGAAATAACTTACTGAAGTCTTTAGTATGTACTCAGGAGCTGTGTGCACACAGATGTCACAGATCCATGGAATCATGACCTTTGGTTTTATTTTTATAAAATCTTCTAGTGTCAGCTATATTAGAGTACGTATGGCTGTTTGTGTAGTTTTATATGTTGGAATAAGGGATTATGATAATTTGGTTTTGATGAAATTCTGAGTGCATCTATTTCAAATTTTCTGTATTGCAGCTGTGTCTTTTGTAAGGCTGACGAGTTGTTCACAGAATATGAGTCAAAGCTCTTTATGCATAGGTAAGTTCATAGCTTTATAAATTTCTTACTGTTAGAAAAAGTGAAAGTTGGAGTGGTTTATGTTTTCTGAAACCAGTTTATGACCAAATGACAGCAACTACTTGTTGATGGCTTTGATAGCAGTTATATTAAGTTAATTTTCTATGTAAATTTTATCTGAAGAAATGGTGTCCAAGGAATGAATACATGCCACTTTCTCTCAACCTGCTACAATATGACCGTACATTTGAAATGAAGTGGTGGCATGTTCAGAAAGCGTGTGTATAAATACAAGGATGCTAATTTAACAGATATTCCTATTTGTGCAAACACCTGCAGGTGGTGTAATACCACCCTCATTCAATGTTAGGATGAGAGATCTCAGACAGGATGAAGATGAAAGAAGGGTGACACCAGCACGGGGTCAGAGAAGTACGCATAGCGGGCACTACTGAGAGACATAGATTACAGCTCTCTGCATGCTTTCTATTGGACTTTACTCTCATATCCCTCACAATGTCAAAATTGGATTGAAAAGTCTTAAGGTTATTGAGAAAACATTTTGAGAAATCTTTACCAGTGGGAGTTCTGTTGCCTCATGACTGCTGGAATCAGAAAGAATTGATGTATTTTTAAATTAGTATTTTTTGTCAAGGAGAGAACTGTGAAACTGTTCTGTTATTTCACAGTCCAATACACAGCAAATTTTGCATCAGAGTTTAACTGTAATTCTTGCTTATATAAAAGGTCAGAATTGAATTTTTTTTTAATGAATGTGACATTAGTAACTACTGAAAGATGATTTAGATGTGTAAGCCTTTACAAAAGCTATTGATGATTTTGAGCTAACAAAATGGCCTGAAGATTGGTACTGAGGTCACTGTGTTCAAAGCAAGCTTTTGATTAGGTAATAAAACAGCTGTTATATTTGCTTGGTTTGCATTATCCTTTAGTCATATATAAGAAGTCTGTAATAGATGATGAATAAGTACAGATGGATGTGAAAGTACAAAATCAGTGCTAAGTGCTGTGTTTGGTTTGTTTTGAAGTGTTAAAGGCCAAATGGCAATCTTTGAAGAGATGATAGAAGACCAAGAAGGGCTTGTCGATGACCGCTTGCCCACCACAAGCAGAGGGCTCTGGGCAACCAGTGAAACTGAGCGTGCCTTGAAAGCTCTTCTCTCCTTTGCCAAAGCTCACCGAATGGATGCTAGGCTAACCGAAGAAGGGAGTGTATTCTTGGAACTCTTTGAAGCGTGGAAAAAGGAATATAAGGTACAGTCAATTCCATGGTGATCAAACAGTTGTGTAGTCCATTTAATTCATTATAAACAAATTGCTGCTGAATAATAGCACATCTAAGTTGTATTCGTGAAATTAGGCTTTGCCTACACCAACCTTTTCCACAGTGCTTATTAAAGGGTTTAATTTTAAATGATTTATATATGATTTAAGAGTTTCTAAAAGCTATACTGGCTAGTAATCAAATTACTTAGCAATGTAACTGCATCTATTAAGGCAGTATAAAGATATAATTAAATGTGGTCATCTGTTTACTTGAATCAGAACGTAGCAAGACTCAGCAAATCCAGCACTGGTCCATTCTGAAATTCAGTTTACCTTCAGTAAGGTTCTTGTGAAGAAACAACACAGTTTTTTCCTGTGCCTTTATGTTAGGAAACAAAAGATGGGACTCGTGCCAATGAGAATGAAGATAGTGTTATGATTCCATCTGCTGTGACTTGGAAATACTGGTTCAGTGGTGTGTACCACTCTAATATACACTGAGTTGCAAGGATGATACTCCGTGAAATAACTCTTTATTCAGCAGGGTGGTTTTTTTATTGTTTTGCAAGGCATTTTGTTTCTGAATTTTTAGTTGCATTAATTATTGTAATACTAGTAGTTGTAGAAGAAATGAGAGACAGCTATCCATAGTTGTTTATACAGAGAGGCTGAAAAGAGAGCAGGGAAAATGATGTCTATACTGCTTGTTTTCCTTTATAATTAGTTGTTATTGTGGCTGAATGATGTAAAGAAGTATCATCTCTTCCTCCAGAAAGATTCTCACATTTTGTTTTACATTTTGTGGCAGAATCATGTAAGTGTAACTCAATTCAGTTCAGCTGTTTATTTGTATGGGGTTTTCTTACAGTTACTACATGAGTATTGGATGGTCCTTAGGGATCATGTGTCTGCTATTGATGAATTGGCAATGGCGACAGAACGACTGAGAGTGCGTCACCCTGATGAGCCAAAACCAAATCCACCAGTGCTCCACATTATAGAACCACATGAGGTAGAGTACTGGGCAGGAAAGAATGGTTTCTTTTTAAAGGAACCCACCTCCTACAAAAATATAATCTGCGTCTGAATCTCTGTATAATGTCTATAATGTGTCTCTGTTTTCATTTCAGACAGGCTTGGTGGAGTATAGAATTCTTACCTATTTCTACATGAAGTACATAGGCCATTTTGAGCTTGTAACTGTTACTTTGATATATTTTTGTAAGCCTTCTGACAGAGTGGAATATTTCCAAAAGACTGCTGTCCTTTCAGCAGCTGCAACTTCCTTTCTTTCTCCACAACTGCCCCATTTTCCAAGCAGGTGGAACTTGACCTGTTTCCTTACCTGTACTGATACTTTCCACAAGCACCTATATAAAAGAGAAGTGAGCACCTCAAAGAAAAATCTTTTTTGTAATATTTTGAAATTTCTGAGCTACTCCTCACTCTGTTTATGAGGACAGAGAAAATGGAGGGTTGATTTAACCTCTTAGGTTGTTTTTTTTTAACCAATAGAAGTATATTTTTATAGACACATTTTGTGCTTTTTTCTGTGAGATTGAATTAGATAAAAGCTCTTCTTTCTATAAGGAAATAAATTTCATCTCTATATTAAAATAATTTTTAAAAAGGAGCACTTTGATTAACAAATGCCTAATTAAAGTCATAGGATTTATGCATGTGTATGCAGCCACATATACCAATTGCTTTGACCTTTGTCCTTCAGGTGCCTGCCTCTTCTGCAAGATTACCCTTCTCCACTATCAGCTGTAATTAATCTAAAAAAAAGTCAGCTTGATGTTTCTATCTTTGTATAGGTTAAATCAAAAGTGGAAATTTCTAAGAAATATAAAGAAAATAATTGTCTTTTTCACATTGTTTTTGGAATCATTAGTTGATTCTAGTATATATATATGTACAATCATAAGAAAATAGATGATAAATTGAATGACGTTCAAAAGAAACTCCTAAAAATTTGGGTTATTTAATTTAATTTTGTTTCTGTAAAGAACCAATAATGTAAATAAAACAATAAAAAGCAATTTTGTGTCCCTTCTGCACCTCAGCCCATTCACAGTGCTGTGTTCATACTGGATCCAGGAAAGGAATAGTTAATCAATTTTGCTTGGTCCAGCATGAGCTGGTTTTCTGTCACCGGTAAATTACTCAGCTGAATTTCACCAAAAAAAAATTAATTTAAGCCTTATTGTAAAACTTAAATTTTTTTTCCCTTTTCTAACATATATTTAATGTTGTTTTTGTAGGTGGAGCAAAACCGAGTGAAACTTCTGAATGACAAGGCAGTTGCCAAATCACAGCTTCAAAAGAAATTAGGACAACTTCTGTACCTCACTAATCTGGAGAAAGTAAGATTTATGATTCCTTGGTCTTTATCTAAGTGATGTACTCTGTTTACCTGTGGAAGGGAAGAAACCTACCATTATTTTTATTTAAAACTTCCATCTTAAATTGTAGTTTCTCTGACGATTCATTACATTTTGAAATTCAGTGTGCTGTTTTTTGTGTTACTATGTGCTCATAAATTTATTTATTGCAGTATATATTTTAATTACTTGCTTAATTACATGCTTATTAAACTATGAACTAGTTTTAGATGCTTAAAGTTTTCATTAAAACTGGGCCATGTTTAGTAGAAGCCTTATAAAATTATGTATGTCTCTACATACCTCTAGTATTTTACAAAGAGCTTACCTGAAACAGAAAGGTAATCACATCTGGAGTTTAAGTGCTAAAAAAATAACCAAAACAAAACCAAAACAGACAACCTCCATTTATTATAAGTTATTTTAATCATGGTGTTTGAGTAAGTGCATTTATGTTAAAGTAAGCATAGTTAAGGAAAATTTAAGTGGTTTTGCAGCAGTGTGAAGCCTATAGAAAATATATGGAGTTTCTTGTTGAAGCATGTATTTTACCAGGATTTTTCAGAGCTGTTATAGAGTTGCAAATGGCAGCTGAAGGGACACTTTTCATTCATAAAATGAAAAGTGCTCCTTTTGCTGACCGTAACTTACATATTTTTTAACTCCTCAAGATGGACTTGAGTACATTAATATGTTTTTAATTTACTCACACAGGGTTTTGGTTAGATTTAGCTTCTTTTGAGGGATTCATTATTCATTTTTTCTTTTAAATATAGAATAACAAAACACAAAGCTTATATATTTTTTTCTATAGTCTCAGGATAAAACTACTGGAGGAGTTAACCCAGAACCATGTCCAATCTGTGCACGTCAACTGGGAAGACAGGTAAGATACTTATTCAGCAGGTTTTAGTTTTGGAACATCTTTAGCTAGAGCTGAGCCAGTTGTGTGTCAAATTGTCAAGATCCGTTTTTAAATGAATGTTGTAATGAAACAGGCAAAATGAGCTGTTTCCTATAGTGTACCAACCAGCCTTTCCCCTGAAATAATGTCTTTCTCAAATGTAAGCACCTTTAATTTCAGCTTTTGGCATCAGTACTTGTGTTCCAAAAACGTGTGTTCATGATTATTTTATAACTCTGAAGTTATACTTTTGGCAGAAAGATTTATTTCCCATTCATAAGCTAACAGAAAGAAGAAGGTGGTAAACTTCTATAGTATATTGTTGTATTTTACTATAATTGTTCTTATTGATAGGGTTTTTTTTCTTCTAAAGAAAAGGCTATTACTTCGTATAATAAAAAGGATGTAAGGTTATTATGCAAACAGTGGCAAAATCCAATAGAATAAATACTGGCCATGTAGATTTCTTTTCCCATCACTTCCCTGCTAAACTGCAGAAGCTGAAATTCAAGTGAGACTTAATCTATATCATAAAGTACAAAGCCATAATTTTAACTTGACTTAACATGCTTTAGGGAAAAACATGAAAGGACTCCTGTATAGTCAAACTAAATTGTCTCTTTCTTTTAAGGAAGTTTAGCTTTTCTTTGCCTTATAGACAAGTGTAAGCATGAACTGGTGTCCTGCCATGTTTGCAAAATCCCCTCTGTGCTCTTCTTCCAAGGGTAGTACAAGTTTTTACAGAGAGCAGCTGTTAGTCCTGTTAACTGCCATTATTCTTTATCTCAGAGCTGGAGGAGCTCATTGAAAGGGAAAATAATCTCTTAACTTTCTTAATCTTTTCTTAACACCAAGACTGCTGCTTTAGATAATAGCAGCTTTCACGTTGCAAAGAACTTTTAAAATACTTTGCATCCTGTTTCTGCACAATTGAAAAAACCTTACAAAGCCTAGAAGACCTGCTTGATAGTCAGTGGTTTAGTCAATTCCTTTGCTACTTGGTCCCATGAAAACTTTTAGTTTTTCTTCTTGGAATGGCCTAAAGAACAGACTAGTACAGCAAAAGATATTATTTTGAAT
>VWYI01012916.1:0-24451 GCA_013399455.1 Anthoscopus minutus | reverse complement strand
TTAAGCTCAAAATCCACATGGAGACTTGTCAGCACATGAATGTGAAGCAGTTAATTGAATTCACCTGCAATATGTCTTTTGAATTTTATTATTATTAACACATCCATTTTCTAAAACATCTTTTAAAAAATCTTATATGTCATTTTGTAGTCATGGTAAGTTTGCATAAAAATTCTGAAAACCTTTCTATTGAGAAATTTTGCAGTCAACACTCCAAAATCCACTCATAAATAGCAAGAGAAGAAGAAATAGTTTGACAATTTCAGTTGCATCGATGATATTCTATGTATCAAGTTGTTGTTGAGAAATAAGGAAGTGTAGATGTGCTACACTGGGAATTTTTATCTGGGGCTTTATGACTATAAGAAGTCCAGAATGTTATTTGTTAAATCTGAAAATGAAAATCCTTATGAATTATTCACTCTACTAGCTGCTTGATCTATTTATAACTAGATATTAATTTTAAACTTCTAGGAATTAGAACATTAAGTATATAGTTATCTTTGTAAAATAAACAAATAATAAAAATTTGTGGTTCCACTGTTGGGATCAAATCCAATGGAGTTCATCCTTGTTTTCCTCTATGAAACTGTAGCTATAAATAATTCTATGTTTTTCCAACATATGCTATGTCAGAATATATTTTGCTTCATATTAAATTAATATGTATTTTTCATTGTAAAATTTAAGGACTAACATATTGTCAGTGCAATAATAAAAATAGCTGATAGAATTAGGAGTAATTTAGGTTGTGAGGGAAGCCTAATTCAACTCACTGCACAAGACAGGGCCTCATTTTTAGATATGTCCAAGGATATCACTTAAATCCCCTCTGTGTGTACCTGTTTCAGTGTTTCAGTTCTGCCACTCTTGCTGTTAAGACCTTTCTCTTTTTTCTTTTACAGAACTTCTGTTTGTGGGGCAATTTGTGTCAGTTGCCTCTTGTCCTTAGGCTGCACACTGTCAAAGCACCTGACTTTACATGCTCTGTACCCTCTCTTTAATTTCTTCCCTACTCTGCTCTTCCTGAGTGAACAAACCCAGTTCTCCCATTTCTCCTGGCATGCCCTGCACTGCACAGCCCTGCCAGTGACCTGCCCCTGGCCTCATTCCAATGTGTTCACGTCTCTCTCAAACTGAGGAGGCCCAAATTGGACCAAGCACTCCGGATGTGTTTCACCAGGGATGAGAAGACAGGAGTGTCACCTCCCTCAATCTACCAGCTGTACTTTTGACAGCACAGCTCAGGGTATGGTTTGCTTTCTTTGCTCCCTGCTGACTCACAATCAGCTTGCTATCCACTGGGACACACAAGCCTTTTCCTGCAAAGCTACTTTACAGGCAGACACCCACCAGTCTGTATCAGCTCTTGAGTTAGCTCTCTGTGGTGCAGGACTTGACATTTCCTATGGTTGAGCCTGATAAATTTCCTGTAAATGCGTTTTCCCTGACTTACCTTCTCACCAGAAAACCTGCTGGTTTGGTATCATTCACACTCCTCCAGTTTGATATTATCTGTCAACTTTCTCAGGATACATTGCATCTTCTCATTCAGGACATTTATAAAAACAAAAACCAGTCTTGGCCTCAGTATATTTCCTTCTCCTGAGTATTACTGGCAATTTGCCTCTGCTTGGCAATTTAACCCCTGATTACAGCCTTTTCAGTTTGGTAATCTGTTAATAATTTTCTGCTTGCCTAACTGTCCACCCATCAGTTTTATTTCACTAGTTTGGTAATAGGATCTTTTGGGAATTGTTGTGGAAAGCCTTGCTACATTTAAAGGTGATGACCTCAACTGTGGTATTCTTGCTCACAAACCAGGAATTTCTTTGTAGAAAATAATGACATCATGCATAGATGGAAAGTCAGCCTTTCTATGTCTTTTGCCATTTGGTCTCTGGGCCCATCAAACAGGGATCCCATAGTTTCTGTAATTTAATTCTGTTGATGACATATATATAGAAACCCTGCTTGTTGCCTTTCATGTGCCTTTCTAGTTTCAGCTCTAGCTGAGATATGTCTTTACTAAATCTTCTCCTTAAGTTAAAACATCATCTCTACATTCCTGCTAGTAGTCCTATCCTTGTCCACACTCCTGAATACTTCTTTTTTTGAGTTCATTCTTAAGTGCCTTTGTCATCCATGCTCACTATTGACCACTCTTCCTTTGATTTCTGCACATTGTAGTTGTTCATCTGTGTGCTTTGAGCAGGTTGTCCTTGATCAGCTTTTGTGTGCCACTGTCCTTTTAGAGCCGCCTCCCATGGCATCCTGCCTCAAGCATACTGTCCTGACACAAGGGATGTTCAGTGATGATCATCAGAGCTTTGAAAGAGTTTAGTTCACTTTTACAGTGTGTTTCTAGGGCCTGACCCAGCCCACTTGTACTTGATCTCACCCCATCCCATCTAACAGAAACACTGAAGTCTCTGGCCCTGAAGATATAAAGAGACCTAAGCTGGTTTAATTGAAAATTAGAATATTTCTACGCAGATAGCTGGATATAGCCCTAAAATATCTGCATTTAGACAATATGTTATACTAATAAAAACACTTGCAAAGGGTTTTGCAAAGGATGCAAAGACAAATTTCAGCAAAACTTCAAGTCCAGGGAAATGAACCAAATTCAGAGATCTGAGAGTGAGCACACATCAATCATGATACATAAGTAGGATTGGATGCATCTGAATTGCATCCAATTCAGATGCAATCCGGAGAAGTAGAAAGAGGAAATTCTGAAAAATCTTCACTTATGGTTGGCAACTGCTGTCTACAAGCTCAGTGATAGAATAATCTCAAATTGCCTGTCAATTTATTTGACAATACAAAGTCATTCTGGGTAGCTATCAATGGAAAGCTAAAGAGATTAGATCATTGGAACATTTGGATGATTACAGAACTTCAAAATTGTCCTTGTTTTGACCAGGATAAAGTTAGTTTTCTTCTTAATAGCTATTACAGTGCTGTGGTTTTTGATTTGGTATGAGAATAATGCTGGTAACATACAAATATTTCAGTTTTATAGTGTTCATACTAAGTCAAGGCTATTTCGATGCTCAGCACATGCTCATCTATTAAGTCTCATGCTCAGCTATTAAGGAGGTGCACAAGAATCTGTGAGGGATTACAGTCTGGATGCCTGACCCAGACTTGCCAAAGGGACTTTGCACACCACAGAAGTCAGCATGTCAGAACTGGGGAGAGTTTGGAAGGAGGTGCTGATTGTTCTTCAGGTACTTGCTGAACATCAGTCAGTAGGTTGTGGGAAGTTGTATCTGCATCACTTGTCTTTCTTGTGTTTTATTTACCTTTCTATTTTCTTCCTTCTCTTGTTAAGGGTATAGAAATTTGGCAGAAAATACCTGTCCCCCCTGAAAATTTAGCACACCATTTTACTTAAAATTCTTATTCTCTGAGAGTGGATGAGAGTGAGGAGGTTGTCTAAAGGAGCTGTGATGCCTCATCCCTGAATCGTTCAAAGCCAGGTGAGATGGGACTTTGAGCAACCTGATCTAGAGGAAGATGTCTCTGCCCATGACAGGGAGCTCCAACTAGATGATTTTTAAAGTCCCTTCCAACCCAAATAATTCTATGATTCTATATTTATTATTAGATTTAATTTTATTTCAGTTAATAAAGTGTTCTTATCCTTTTCTTCTGGTTCTCATCCTCATCCCACTTGGGTGTGGATGAGCAGCTGCACAGCACTTTATTGCCAGCTGAAGCTAAGCCAGGATAAAGACCTAAGGTGAAAAAGTCTAACATGGATCTTATTCCTCTTCCCAAATTCCATCTTTCATAGAACAGAAAGAAAAGCAGGTGCATATCTATCTATCTATCTATCTATCTATCTATCTATCTATCTATCTATCTATCTATCTATCTATCTATCTATCTATCCTTTTCCTATTCTTAAACTAAAACCACCGAGTGCTTCCATAAAAGATTTTAGAAACTTTTGTGTCTTTTTTCTCTGGAAATGCAAGTGACTGCTTTGCTTGTCATGTGTTAATAAAGTGCACTGATCTGCAAACCCACACTAAGGATTAAACTGGAGGTTCCAAAAAGTAGTGAGGAACATCTTGGCTGTCTGTATTGCCACCTGAAGGAGTTCTGCCATTTCCAGTCTGGAAACCAAGACATCGGTGAAGACAATGTGAAGAGATGGATATGAAGTTTGTGTTTACTGTGAACAGTGTGAAATTTATGATGCTTTTACTACTGTTTGCTGTTTAATTTTAATAGATTGTGAGGAAAAAGCATGCTAGATAAATAAACTGCTCAATGAAGAATCTGATCAAGTAAATCAGCACTGACCCATATTTCTGCTCAGTTCTCTCATGAATTTTTCCTTTATTTTTCTAATATTCCTGAGTAGGATAAGTAACATTTTCATTATATACTAATAACAATAACAATAATAATAACAATATCAATATCAATATTAACAATATTGATAATATTAATACGATTAGTAATAATAGTAACAACAGCAATAATAACAATAATAACAACAATAATAACAACATTAATAACAATAATAATAACAATAACGATAATAATAATAATAATAATAATAGTAATAATAATAATTTTCATTCTTTCTCTTGCCAGGGACTTTGTACTACATATTTACCTTTTATTATCTTAGTTACACTAACTTTACTACCCCCCTGGACATTTGTTCTGTATGGTTTTATGTATTTTTAATTGAGTAGCATGATATATTTATTATTTGTTCAGAAAAAGAGCATAAACTTTAAGACATACAAATATCTGCTGAGTCATTATTAAGAATGAGAACTCAGATTGTATGACATTTTTACTCAGCTTTCAACATGTACTGAAAATGCAGCAGAGAAGCTAAATCTTTTATGTTTATTTTTATTATGTATTGGTAATCTACCTTTCTTTCTGAATTGATGACTTTGTGTGTGCCCTTCTGATCCATGCTATTGTAAAAGGCATTATGGCATACATGATATCATATGTGATACCTAAATGTAGTCAAATACATAGCATAATGTACAGCTTTAGACTCATGTTTGTCTCCAACAAAAAAACCCAACCAAACCAAAACCAAACCAACCACTTTTAAGAATATTTCTCATAGTATTTGTATTCATTAATTCAGAAAGAGTCTGGAAGATTACATTGTATGATATAAGATCATATATAATATAGTCTGAAGTACTTATATGTATGAATCTTAATCTATTAAGAGGTGTCCTTAAAATCTGTGTTTGAAAAACAAGTCAGAAGGATGCTCAGAAGGCTATTAACTTTTTCTTGTGAATTTTAAAGTCTTCTTTGGAACTATTCGAAACTATTTTTGTGTCTAGAAGATAAAGAAGATGCAAATAAAGATAGTGCTGGAAGTTATTCTTGTAACTCACACTAATAGTCTAGAACTGGTTAACTCCCCAACTCCCAAGTGATAATCACAAGTGGAACACATCATTAAAATGAGAGCTGTTAGTAAGATAGGTGTGATTTTGTGCCTGATTTAATTTGTTTATATTTTTCTAATGAGTTGCAATTAATTTAGCCAAATGGATAATATATTGTTAAATTCTGAAGTGAGTTATAAAGAGTTAGGGAGATAACAAATGACACCTTGTCATTATATTGACATTGAAGGCTGAAAGTAATTAACTCCACTGACATTACAGTGTAGCATACACACAGGTGTATTGAAATGGATTTAAAAAGTGCCTGAAAGCTCAGACCATTAACTTGTAAAGAACACTGTAAAACCTCATTTCCTCAGCAGGAAAGGCTAATGTAGGCTCCCAAAAAGTTGAATATTCAAAGACTTACATTCATAAAGTTAGCTAATACTTCAAACATATACTGTCTATTTCACTTTCTTAAACCTACATCTACAGTTTTGTCACCTTCCTGGATGTGTGCTCACATCAGCAGCATTCAGAAAAGACAAGGCTTTATGTTCCAGGCAGCAGAGGAGCCCCAGGCCCTGCAGCCCACCAAGGCTGCCTGGCTGCAGCAGACTCAGCCTCCGTGGTGAAGAGCAGCTGGCAGCTGAGTGAGGTGGTTTTGTGCTGGCTCCTCGCTCTCGTGCTGTGACCTCTGCATCTGTAGCATGAAGGTGAGTAAACTGGGAGGATGCAGGATTTTGACAGAGGAAGGAGTGCATATAAGCATTGCAGAGTGCACAAAATGAGTTAATCTGTTTTGACTCTATTATAAAACTTTGTTGTAAATGTGACAATACTGCATCATTGCTTTTCTGTCCCTTTTTCTGTTGCCATTCATGTTTTGTGTTCTGCTTGAACATTGAAGCAATGATTATCATATGATCTTCAGCCTCCCTGTGCCCTATGCATAGTTCCTGTAGCTCTGTTTTAATAAGATTCTTTGTTGAGAATTTGAGAGAGCAGACCTAGTTTCTTTTGTTCATTACAATCCAGATAAGTAAGTGCAGGAAAAGCATATCTAAATAAAAGTTGTGGTTTTAGGTTTTTGTGTTTAATTTTTGTATTTCATGCACTTCAGTATTTTTCCTCTTTGAACTACTAATTTCCCAGTTTCAGATTGGGAAATGATTTATAAATACATGATAATCACAGACATGGTAATTGAAATCTTTGTAACACATGTTAACTCTTTCCTAAAATTATTAATTTGCATTAGTCATCAAACATGACAAAAGAGAATGCTCTTTCTTGGAAAGTCTCAGAAAAGGGCAAGGCATTGTTTCAAAATGAAATCAAAGAGCATCTGATTCAAATGAAATGCAAAAATATCTCAAATACTCTTCTTATAAGCTGCATATAAGCTGCTGAACAGTAGTTGTTTCTCAGCCATCTTTTTTTCTCTGACAACTTTAGCTAATTTTACCCAGCTACTCAGGCTGCTGGAAACGTCTCTTTTATGAAGAAAGGCTGAAGGAGCTGGGCCTGTTCAGCCCTGGGAAGAAATGACTGAGAGGGAAACTCATCACTGTCTATAAATGTTTGAAGGGAGAGTATTGAGAGGATGGAGCCTTTTGCAGGGTCCTCTTGGTGGTGCCAAGCAACAGGGAGGCAGGCAATGGGCAGAAACTGATGCACAGGAAGTTCCACCTGAGCACGAGGGAGAACTTCCCTGTACAAGTGGCCAGTCAGTGGAACAGATTGCCCCGAGAGGCTCTGAGCACTGGAGATATTTAAAAACCATCTGGACACAATCCTGGGCCACGTGCTCTGGGGTGGCCCTGCCTGAGCAGGGAGCTTGGACTGGATGACTCCACTGTGGTCACTCCCACCCTGACCCATTCTGTGATTCTGTGCTTCAGTAAGACAGAGTGACTTCACACAGACTTCACACAGACTACGTGAAGCATGAAGGAACAGACTTTTTCCTGTTCCTGGTTTCTGGCTTAGTGACATCCTCTTCATCACTGCACAGTGAACAATCTCCCTATACACTCAGGGTATCCAGTTTCAGCTCTTCTGTGCTGTATAATTCCACTGTTGGTATTCCTGAGGCTGAACCTGTTATTGGCAGGCTGGCCACACTGCACATCACAGATACCCTCACCTTTTAATTTCCTCATATTTTCTCATTTTTCTTTAGCTTTTCTGCTTTTCACCCCTTGTGGTTCATCCTGTTCAGACTCAATTCAGCAACTCTATCACGCTAGTAGGTGTCTTGGTTATCAACATGGAAAACCCAAATTATTTTCCTTTTTTTTCCCAATTTGTTTTGGAAATTTTTTTCCCGCAGGTACAATTAAACAGTTAATTTTCAAAAGCAACCCAAATTTAAAATGAAAGAAAAGTTATCCTTCTCCCGAGTCACAAAGATGTGCACTATGTCACAGTGCTATTGTTGCTTGAGTGCCATACAATGCTGTCCTAACTGCTTTGCTGATGGAACCCTGTGCTTCCCCTCGCTGTATGCAGCTTCATTTTCTTTCTGAGCTTTATTTCCTTTGACTGCTTTTCCACTGCAGTTAAAAATTAGTGGAATAATATTGCTTGCTGGCATTTACTGATTTCAGTGTGAGTTTTGGTAAGTACCTGCATCTGCAATGAATTGAAAACAGTGATTTAGGTCAAGAGAGAGGCTAAACTCTTGAGTTCAATTCATTCGTGTTGCTCTGTCTGTCTGACCTTTGGCAAATTTGCCTGAATGCATTTCATAAAAGAGAAAATGCAGTGATGACTGCAGAAATTTGCTGTTATATAACTGATAAACCGTAGGGTTTATTAATAGCAATATATAGTTAATAAATTAGATGTAAAAAGAATAGGAACAATATTAGGAAAAGAAGATTACAGCAGGTAAATCTCTTTGTAACAACTAAAATACAGCAAGATTCCCAATATTTTGCTTCATGCAAGGGAATTTTCCAGTTTATGAGGAACTAGTGTAGGATGCTGCTTCCTCAACAGACTTTCATGGTAAAGGTGCAAAGCAATCTCTGAATTGTCTCTGGTGGATAAGAACTATAAAAGCAGCATTAACTGTGATTTCCTTCTTCTGCAGAAAGTGGGAGAATGAGATCCTAACTGATGAAAGGGGGGAATTTAACATGTGTGGGCTTTCCAGGAGTTGTTTGTAAACTCAAATTGAGGAAGTATTTTTAAGACATGGAAAAAATGAAGATATTTTTTACGAAATCTTACATGAAAAACCACTCTTCTAATTTGATTTATATTTTGCAGGCAGCTTTTTGGAACCTTTACTTTTTTAAACACAAATTTAAATAAAGTTCTTGCTACCAAGATCAACCACGCAGTTCTCAAAAACATTGTCAAACCAAGTAAGCACAAAACCTGTGAAATCAGTTACTAATTCTATAATGGACTATGCAATTCCACCTATATTGTTTTTCAGGAAATCAGCTCAGCTAAATGGAAGACAGATTTAATGTATGGATGTAGTTAATAATTTAAACCTCTTAAATCAGAGTTTCTTCAAGACGAATCTGTGAAGAAAACAGTACAGGCATAGATGCTTCTGCTTTATCTGCTGATGAAAGACTTATATAAATAACTATTATAAAATAACTATTTAGAAAGCATACTGTGGTTGTATGAAAAATGTTTGGAGAAATGACAATCACATTGGTTAGAAAAGTTGTGTTTACATTAATGTAACTTTTGCACCACACATTATTCTGGTTTTCAAGCTGTACGGAAATATGAAGAACATTGCTTTTCACTTGTGATGAAGAGTTGACCTACTTTTTAAAGCTTACTTTATTTTATGGTCACATATATTGAAAGAATTCAACTGTAACCTTTTATAATTAAGAAAAATGGCTATGCATGAGATCTGAACTGCTTATAGGACTCAAAAATCAATTAATCTCTTACTAGTTGTACTGTACTGATTAAACCTATTCAACAAAACACAAAATAAACTTCTGAACTGAGCTTTGTGAAATAAACCCAACCTGAGCTAATAGTTTTAACACCTTTTTGTCTTTGATTTAATTGTATTTGATCCTATAATGCTAGTTGGAAATGGAGAAAAAGTTTTATTAATTTTACCTGATGGTGTAATCAGGATAATGAAATATCTGGAGTATTATAAGGCTGACTAACAACATAAACTATAGCTAAGTATATTCTATTGTTTAAAATGTGTTTATGTATGTGTAAATAAAATGCAGTACAAGAATGATAAATTTATGATCTGAAAAACAATCAAATGTGTAAGGAAGTATAAAAAAATGAACTGCTGAGTTTGATCTGTTACAAAGCCCAGTCATGCTCACCAGAGGCACCTTGCTACACAGTCATTTTGAACACTTTACTAAACTTGCACATAAAACTGTTAACGCTTTTTGTATTTGGCCATACAAAATTGTTGCACATGGGTGAAAAGAGATGCTTATGTGATCATATGTGGGACACTTAGAAACTCTCCTACACAGCTGCACAGTTTTCTTTCAGGTAGCTGCTGTGTGCTGCAGAACCTCACTGCTCTAGAGGCAGAAAAATTCTAGTTTCCAAGCTGTGTTGCTGCTCATCTTCATGCATTCATTTCTTCTTAAGTCAAAATAAATTTTTGTCAGTATTATATCCTGATCTCTCCTTGTGTTGATATTAACTTTCAGTTTCATGCCACCAAAAATGTTCCAGGCATATTCCTGTTTTACTGAAAGGTCATGAATAAATCTCTAAGCAAGAATGGTTCTTTTAGTGCTTCTTAAAATCTTATATATCTTATTTAAGCAGGACATTTTGTCTCTCACTTGTGTTGGATTCCTCATTTTTGTCAGTCTCTTACTCAGAATACATTTCCTTTAGGAACTTCAAACATTTTCAGATTTTTCAAGAGTTTTCTCTTCATTATAAAACATCATGAACTGCTTTATGAAAAGGAGAATGAATATCATGACATCATGAAATTCTCCACTGAAAATCCTCACAGCAGGTATCTGTCATGCTTTCTTTGCTTAGGAAAACCACTCTTCTCATAATCTGACTCTTTATCTTTCAAGCACATGTCACAGTGCAATGGCAATTGCATGGCCTTAGAACAGCACTTGTTCAGAAATCCCACCTCTTTCTTTGCAGAGCAAAAGCATGGATAGGAACAATGAGGAAATAAGCCAGTTTTAATGTAATTCTGCATAAAAAATTATGACCGTGTACAGCACATCTTCTGTGAGTTTATGAACATTTAAAACTCCCATGTGTCTACACAGATTTTATAATTATAAAATTAAGTTTAGAGTACAGTTCCAAACATGGACTGTGAACTGTTTCTACATCAGCCCTGATAGCACTGCTCACATGATTTGATCAAGCCTGAATGAGGGATTTGAAGTTTATGGTCTTTCACTGCATGTTGTTCTGACAGCATAGTGAGGAAATGACTTTATAAAACAGCTGGAGAATCCATTTAATTTTGACTTTGAGAAATATTGCATTCAGGTTGTTGGCTCTGCAGCAATACTGCAGTGGTTGCCATGTGCCATTACATTTTGCTCTTTTTTACATTTATGTGCTGAAATGATCCAGCTCATTACTATATAGGCAGTATTAAACTAAACATTTCTGAATTTGCACGGAGACCATGATCTTAATTTGATCCTTTGTAAGCAGGCAGACATACACTTCAGTGATCTACTTAAAGGGAAGACCATACTTAAGTGCTTTGCTGTCATGGGATCTTAACGTGTTATACTTCCAGAAGGATTAATATCACTTGTTCAAATAATTATAACTTTTGTATAATGATAATTCTCCCTTTCTCCCATTTGGAATACTTAATATTTGATGTGAAATTTCAACATTATGATTTCATATGTACTGGATGTTCTGTTTTATCTAAAAGTTTTATTTGTTGGAATCTGAGTTTGGAATGTCTTATGGTAATTTTGAAAAGAGCAGCAGGATGTTTCTAAGAAGCAAAGGCATCTAAGAGTTATTTTATGGAGTTAGGATTTTTCTCCTTATGACTTGATGTTTGGAAAGGTGGGACACAAATAGTGCAATAACATGGAAGATGAGGGTGTTATGCCACCATGCTAGATAGAGCATGTCTCTTGTCCCCATCTAGTTTCATTCCCATAGAAAGCATACGTTTAAATATGGAGTGGAGGTGACAAAAATTATCACTTTTCTTCCCCTAAAAGCCAACTATCCAGTTATGGGCTAAAAGTTTAAATCTTTCATAGCTTATGACATTAATATGTTCTGTATAAATGCCTCCTTAATTTTTCTTACCTCTTTAAGGTGGATTTTATTTCTATGTATGCCTAAGTATATATACCTAAAACCAAATAAATATTCATATACATAGGAGAGTATTCTTACCTGTTTGAAATTGTTACTAATATGTTTTTACTTAAATGTGATCTCATACATTATTGGCCTTGCTCTTATGTTGTAAAAGTAGTCACTTCACTATATGATTAAAATTTTCTGCCCCTGAAAAATAACTTTTCAGGGAGATGCTTAGTTGAATGACTCCAATTTGTAGGCCTTTAGTGAAATGACTGGAATTACAAGCACTTTGATACCCAGTTGAACTGCTGGACTCAGTTGCATGAAATCACAGAATCACAGATTATGAGTTGGAAGTGACCCATCAGGATCATTGAATCCAATTCCTGGCTCTGCACAGTACCATCCATGAGTCTCACTATGTGTCCAAGAATGTTGTCTGAATGCTTCAGACAGGTTTGGTGCTCTGACCACTTCCCTGGGGAGCCTGTTCCAGTGCCCAACCACCCTCTGGGTGAAGAAATTATTCTCGTATTCAATTTAGACATACCATGACACATTTTCAGGCCAATCCCTTGGCTCCTGTCACCGGTCACAGAGCAGAGATCAGTGCCTGCCCCTCCTCTTCTCCTCACAATGAAGTTGTAACTGCAACTCCTCAGTCTCCCGTCTCCTGTAGGCTGAACAGACCAAGTGACCTCAGCTGCTCCTCACACAGCTTCCACTCAAGGCCCTTCCCCAACTTTGTGGCCCTTTTTTGGACTCCAATACCTCAATGTCTGTCGGTTTTCCCGTCCCCACGCAGGGCACTAGATGTTGGTTTCACCCGTGGCACAGGGGCTGCTTTGGCTTTGCAACCACAAAAGTGCCAGCACTCTTACAAATGATGCAGAGGAACTTGTTTGGTCTTCAGAGGTTGTTTATTATTTCTTACCATAAGTTCTGAGCCAAGGGTGATACTGGCTCTGCACCCTTTGCAAACACGAGGCAGATCTGCACACAAGAAGCCAAAATGCCCTCTTTTATACAAAACAAACAATCCAATTATTTAACACTATGTATTCTAAATGTCTAATGTTATTACTTTTCTACCAATAACTAGTTATCAATCTATTCACTAACATGGCACTGCAGCACACTCTATCCAATAAGATTGTGCTCTCAACACTACAGAAAATGGAGTAAGTGAAGAAGGAGGGAAACTGAGGCAATGCCTACAATCCTCCATCTTGAACACTCACTTAAATCCATGCTATATAAAATCCAAAATACACATCTTCCACCAAACAGCAACTACCAGCTACACTACTATCTAATTCACACTCTGGCTGATTCCAGGCCATTAAGAAGCCTTGGAAGCTTTTTCCATGGACAGAGGTTAAAAGGAGAACTTTCCTGAGGGTAGGGAGAGCTCAGGGCAGACAGAGAAAAATTCCCCGTGTCCTTGATTCCCACAAATGTCTTTGCTGTCAGTGTCAACAATATTCAAGGTGAGGCCACCCCAGTGCAGAGCAGAGCAGGACAATCCCCTCCCTTGCCTGGCTGGCAATGCTGGGCCTGGTGCAGGGCTGGCCAGGGCCAGGACAGAGTTTTCTCTCTTGCCTTGTCAATGTCCCTGTTTTTGAGGTTACCATCTTCATCCCGTAACAGCCTGATGTTTCTGCACTGCCTTTTGCCATTAATATATTTGGAAACCTCATTTTATTGTCCCTACAATTCTGGCCATCTTCAGGTGAGCTTTGGCCACATGACTTTTTTCCTACAGTGCCAAGCAACATCTCTGCCTTTCTCTTTTGGGCAGTTTATTAAGTCACTCACATCAGTGAAATCTAGCATATTAAAAAAGTGTATCATGCAGGATGTTCTGCTGAAATACTGCTACAGAAAGTAAAATCTTCCATCAAAATAGTACTCTCAGAAACTTTTTACAATCTGATTTATTATGGGTTTCAGCTTGGTACTACTTCTTTTCATTTGCAACCCCATTCAAATTAGATTTGGAATTGTGTCTGCAGCTGCAAGCATTGTAGAAGAGAGGCCACTGACACTAGAGGATGGAAGTTGGGGTTTTGGTTTTCTAGAAGGGAGCTTCATGACATCCACTGCTCTTTTTAAAAAGCAAGCATAGGTCCATTAGGTCATTGATGGACTTTTACATTAGGAAAAGGCAATAACTGTTCTTAGCACAGTGCATTTCCATATAAAATGAAACTCACTGAACAGGCTTGGGTTCTTAGGGGAACATAAAGTCTCCTTTTAGTTGGATATTCAATGCTGCATCTTTGGCATCTCACTAAAAACATTTTAAAAGCATTGAAATATTGACTGTGGATTTCAAATTTTTACTCACATTTATTTATAATTAACCACACCCTTATTTATACAGACTCTATAGATCTTTCACAGTTCTGTTGCTTTGGACTTTATGATCCTGATGTATCCCTTCCAACTCAGCATATTGTGTAATTAACAGCAAAGTTAATTAGGTAAGGCCACTAGGTGGAGAGGCTATATGTTGTACCTAGGTGCCACTAGGTACTGCCTGGAACAGCTACTTTAGAATGAGTGTATATATATATAAAATATACATATTACGGACTAGAATATATATGGAAATATATTCTAATGATTGGTCAGCTGTTGAAAAACATTAGCTATAGGGAACAGGAAAATGATTGCTTTTTATGAAAGTTCTTTTTTGATGTGTTTATAACTGAGTGTGTCATATACCGCTAATATTTAATGCTTCTATCATCTACTCAGAACTCAGAATTGTAATACAATGTGATCATAAAATTCCTCCCCAAACCCTATCTAATAAGTTAGTTTTCTTATTTCATTATGCCTGCTCCAATAACATCATAAAATCACCATTAAAAACATATTTTTGACTCCAGGGAAGTAGGCTTAGAGAAACTGCTTAAGGCTTGAAGCAAGAATTTTGAATACCAAATATTTTTGAAGAATATATATTTTTTATTTGGATGGGAAGGAGGAAAACGACACCCCTTGCCTTGTGGAGAGCTTGAGAAAGAGAAATGGATCTTTCCTTTTTTACAATATCTCTTAATCTCCTTTTTTTGTTTTTTTATGTACACAAAACAGCCTTGGTAGACAACATGCTGTTTTTAAAATTGTTTAAATTGTTTTGGCTTTAAAAATCACTTCTAGAAATCCATTTGGATAGAAAAAGATCTGTTTCCCACATCTACTAGGGAAAAAAATCACACAATCCTATTTTACAGCAGCCCTCTTAACTTTTCTCACTTTGATTGAAATCCTTCAAGGTGTGATGCTAGTCCTGGAATGAATCCCAGTACTCCATACATATCTCTTCATTTTGAAGGGTAGATATGCCTTGCAGATGTTATTTGGTATAATTAAATGAGTAAGGAAAACCTTGTCTCTCATTTAATGCAATTGGATGAGTTGATCTCTGACATCCATTTTCCCTGATTACTTTAGTAATTTACTCTAAATTGGCCAATCTTCACAATAAAAAAGTACTCACAACAGAAATGAAATAAATAGGTAAAACTTCAGAGTTTTCATAGAAAAATACTGCGCAGTGCAAAAGGTAAACAAGGATTTGGTTTGGTTTCAATTCATATTGCGGAGCCTGAGAAAGCTTTCTGAAAACACACTCTGGCTTTCCTGTGGGATTCAAGTGAGTAAATAAAGACCTTTAGCAAAGATCCCACAAACTGATACCTGGAAAACATTCTTGCTGCTCTCTTTTCAAAAAGTCAGAGCCAAAGGTGACTGTTGCTGCTGTAGTGCTCCTCACCTTGGCTCTCCCAGGCCAGGTGAGACAAACCCCACATTTAGTGTCTGCACTGGAAAGTCACAGCACTCAGCTGAACGTATGCCCAAAGTCTTAAAAAATATGGGTGTTTTGAACGTGTGTTTTACCATATTTAAATAAGTTTTTTTATGATATCTCACATATTGGGGAAAATTACTCACATCCAGGATCTTGAAAGAATACCTTGAAAATATGGATAGCCTAGTTTCCCATCAGAGCTGGTAAATGAATTTCAAGTATTGGGTTGTTCGTTTACTTTTTCTCCTGTTTATTGTCTTTAGTATAAAATATTTCCTTGGCCAGATGATTAAGGAGGTTCCACCAAGAATGTCACATAAAGTTTTCTGTTTGCTATCATCTAATTTAGACTTTTCCTGTGATTCTCTGTCAAAGTTCCATGATAGCTGCAATTTCAATGAAGTGAAAATTTTGTTTGATTTTCACATTAATTCCTTATTGATGTCCATCACTCTATGCCTGAAGATAAATGAAAAATTAGATAGAAAAATAAATAAATCGCATTATTTTGCCTCTCATCCATTCAAATCCTACAGTTTAATGTTAAAATATCAGAAACAGTGCACTTTTACTGATGAAAATGAAGGAATTGCCTCAATTTTATTGAGGAAAATGAAGGAATATGCCTTCAGAAAAAGAAGATGAAATGTCTTTTTAATTTTTAGGGGTATTGAATAAAATGTGTATGCCTTACTGAGATGAGGAGCTAGTCTACAGGTCATCTATGTCCTTCAACAGGATTGTTATTGGTAGGCTAAAGAAGAAGTTTCCTTATTGTTTTCACGCTGGTTTTGTGAATATTTACTTTTTGAAAGGCGTCACTGCTTCCATTTCAGTGGCTGAGACTGCCCTGTGGCTTTGAATCTGTGACTTTGGCTTGAATCTGTGATTAATTCTATCATTCTATTATTCTGTGAACTCAAAAGCAGATGTCCATTTCACATGTTCATTTTTCCAGAATGGAAAAAGCAGACCTGTGACTTGGAAGTACCTGTACTGTGGCTAAATAAGAGCATTCTTTTTGTCCCTAGTGGAAAGTTGCATATCAAATGACTTTGTGTTGAATTTGCTGCTTCCTGAGGCAGACTTTGTATTGGAATACATCAACATATACCTACACCGGGCACTTTGGTAATCCAGTCTTGCTATGCAGCAACAGTTTTAGTAAGGAGGGCATAAACAACACTCAAATTACTCCAGCTACACCAGGTCCACACACCTGCCTTCTCTCTTACCCCTTCCCAACCACAGTGAAGCAGAAAAGGTAAGACTGAATAATATACTGGTGGGAAAAATTCAATTATATTAACTGTTTCTTAGAACTTTGAGATAATTCAAATTTCAGATTGCTATTCTAATATAAAGAATTTTATAGACATGGATTTTAAATAATTTTGAGCAAATAACTCAAATACTTTCTCTTTCAGCTTGTAGTATATGTTATATTTAAATTTGACTCCAGACTTAGAGCCTTGGTAATGACTTTGGAAGATTTCTTCATCCTTGTCACTACTATAAGGCAATTTCACACTTCCTTGGCTCTTTAAAAGTGTAATACTGGGAAATGTTAATTGACCAAATCCTCAGTATGAGGGAGAGAAATAAGGGAACATGAAGTATAATTCTGTTTATGAGTTTGACTTGGAAATTATACATTACACAGCAGGTATTCAGAGGCAACAAAACTTAAGCTCTTAAACTCAATAAACTACTTTAAACTCTTAAATAGTCTCCTTAGATTAAATAATATATATACCAGCTTTCTCTTAAATATTACACATATACCAGGAAAGCTGATTGGGCCACACACTGACCTTAATTTGAAGATACACCTTTCTTCTCTCATCCAAATGCTTAGACAAGAAAAGGCAGGCGTGGCTGTGAATACAGAATAAAAGGTATTTTCAGGTATTGGAAAACTGCTACAGTTATCTTGCCTGTAAAAATCCCACGCCTTTCCGGGATTTGCCAAATGTTGTCATCCCTCTTTGCTCCTGATGCTGGCAGATGTCAGAAGGTTCCTTTCTCCTTCCCAGACAGATGAAGTGAAACTTTTCCAACAAAGTCTGCACGGATACCAGAGGACAAGGGAAGAGGTCAGCAAAACAGACCCCTTGTTAAAGCAGACAAGTTGTGGCTATTCCTGTTGATTCCGACAGGTCTCTTTCTCATGAGTTATACAAAAAAAGAAAAATGGTTATTTTTCACTCTGTTTAAAAGCAAATATTAGTCCCACATCTTGTCTTTTTCACCATAATCTTCACCTTCCTCACCTGAGAACAAACAGAACAACCTGCCAAAATCAACCTCCAATTCTTCTCTTAAAACATGTATTTGAATACTCTTTTCTTCTGATTCTTGTTGAAGTTAAAAAAATCAGCAAATATTTGGGTATGAGGTGGCCTTAGTAACAACTGTGCTTACAGAAAACATGTCACTCCTATACTGTTTTGTTGGTCATCTACAGTGTGTTTCTTAAAAATGTCTACTGCTTTGGTTTTGGAGACAAAAGAGAAAGGGAAACAATTCATACCACAGAGCTAACTGACTAAAATTTGCACTTTACCTTTGCCTCCTGAGCTGGCAGTGATTTGCATTCTTTCTTGCTCTCCCTCTCTCCCTCCCTTCTGTGTAAAGTAATACTTCAAAACTTAAAAATGTGTCTTTGATAACTTTAAATTACTCTTAACACCATCTCCTCTTGTCATAACAAAGCAGGCTTATACTCCAAGGGGGACTGTGTGGTAGTTTTGACTAGATCAGTGGAATTATCGTGGATTATTTTTAACTTTGGTTCCAGCTCTTTGAGTTTTGTTCTGTCTGATTGAATTAATGGGAAAATTGAAAGCAAACCCTGGCTGAAGCAGTGGGGTTTAAGGTAATACTAGCCAAGGAAGCTGATAAAGTTCCTTTACAGGCTCTGCTAAAGACACAAAGGTCTCGGTCCAAGCATGTTGTGACCCAGTTCAGGTATTTGTGAAAAAACCAGGTGAGACCTGAAGGTAGGTAATCATATATTATGACTAGCTTGCAAAGTTGTATAGTTCATTTATTTAATTGGAGGTAGGGGAGAAGAGTTGAGCTTAAAATCAATTATAAATCTCATCCTTTTCTTGCTGATTTGTTCTTCTTACAAAAAGACTTTTGATCTAAAGTGATCTTTGGCACTTTTTTATATCCACTGGAAAAGTGGGAGATACATAGGGTGAAAGAGCGTAAGAGATTAGAAGAAGAGGAAGTAATAACCAGAAGGAAAAGAAACAGAATCAGAATAAACTGGAAAATGAACAGGAAGAGATAATGCTGAGAAGGGAATACATGTTTAGGTAGTACAGATTCTTTTATCTCCACTTTTTATACTGTAAACAACTCATTTCCTGGATAAGCAATACTTAATTGGGGGAAGAAAACTAATCAGATCAGATTCAAAGTTTATTACAAATATGATACTTTAAAGTGATAAAGTAATCATTCTTTGTTCAATCTTTTACATCTCAATTGTTTGTTTTAAAACACAAGGACTTGTAATTGTAAAGATAATGAAGCTATCTGATTTTTTTTCTGTCTGTCCTACTTTGTCATTGTCAGCCTGTTGTGCCTCCCACTGCATCATGAACAGACTTTTCATTACAAATCTCTTTAGCATATCTAAACCCTTTCAAAGGGGAACAGCCCTGTGTTTCCTTCCTGGAGAATCCTGGACTAGAGAGGTGTTAAAATTGACTGTGTCTCTTCCTTTAACTGTGATATAAACACTGTAGTAAATGCAATGAATGAGAAAAAAGTATTAGAAAAAGAATCAGAAGAAGAAAAAGGGGAAATGTTGAACTTGCTAGGGTCAAAACCCTATACTGGTTCTGCCCTTCAGGGTTGTATTAGAAAGCAAAATGCATCCATGTGTGTCTGGCCATTTTTAACAGTCTACCTGAAGCTTCAATATAATAAGGCAAATAAAATTGTTTACGGCTAGTTATTCTGGTTTTATTGCCTTCTCTGTCTGAAATTATCAAGAGGAAAACATTTCTGAGTTGGTTTAATATAATTATTGAAGGAACAAGGTTTTGGAGTCTGAAGATTGGAAGATTAACACGAGTAATTTTACTCTCAAAATTAGTTTTGGGTTACAGTCTGTCTCTAATACAAAGAAATGAAAGTGGTTTTCCTTCACATTCTTGATCAGCTGACTGTGAATATGAATAGCTTTTTTAAAAAGGATGGCTATCAGATTCAAACGTGCCTATGCTCTTGCATAGCTGTCAGTGCTTTTAGCATCACTTTTAGTCTGTCTTCTATTATGTTAACATGTCATCCCTCCCTTCTAAACAGGAGTAATATAGGGTTAACTGGTAATACATAAAAGGATCTTTTGATTAATAAGTGAGTGCATAAAAATTCAACCTTGCATGGGTAGATTATGTACTAACAATGCACCAGTGAATAATTCATAATTGTCTTTGACACCCCAATGAATGTGAACATTTTAAATCATCAGTCAAGAACATCCCTCTGTTTCTGGATAAAATAAAATTCAAAATAAGCAACACATTTTAATGTTAGCATACATCAACATCCAAAACATATTTTTTTTAAACATAATATTTTAAATCTTGTATTAATACAGTCAGCTACCCAGTTTCTGAAAACCTTTTGGAGAGCTGCACCACTGTCACCATCTCTGTGATCTGCAGTCTAAGGACTGTAATCCACAACCAGACAAACAAGTCTGTTGACTCATTGCATTTTAGGTTTTGTAAATGGGATCGCAACCCTCACACGGAGCATATTTAGTAGCTCTATTTACTTTGGGGAAATTACTTAAATTTACTATTCCCAAAACTTTAATAATATAATAACACCAAGTAGCAAGAATAGAAAGAAAGCTCTACAGTCAATCTAGAAAGAATAAAAATAAAGCTCTACAGTCAATCAGGGTAGTGTGAATGAGTGACAGAATGAGGAAGAGAAAATAATAGAAGGCATTTTCTAGCTAACTAGGACAGGTCAGTAAGGAAATAATTGCTTGTAGGATTTGTTTTACTGACAAGGACAGAGGAAATATCATATGTGAACTGTTAACACAACACTGATAAGATTGGAAAAATTGAAAAGATATATCATTATGTAAAGTACTTTCCACTTATTCTCAAAAAATCAAAATCCAGCTTGTGCTGTATAGCTACTAGGAGAGTATTAGGCATTCAAGGATATGATTTGTGCTGAGTTAATGTAGACACCAAGTAAAGGTCAGATGAATCCTGACCTATAAATATGTGTTTCTTAATTTGTTAAATGAATTATTTTCTTCCAGACATACAGAGCTTTCCTCTTGCATTTCCCAGTATTATCTTCTTCATCCATGGAAATCAATGTCATTTAATGGCTAAAACAATATTTGGGATCCTAGAGTGGAATGAAGAAGCCTTTATTAAGATTTTGTCAGATAGGACTCAAAAAAGAATGTAATTTACAGAACTGTTGGTTCCCAGAATGGCTGAGAGAGGAAGGCACATCTGGAGGTTGTCTAATTCAACAAGTTCATTGAGAGAAGATTGCCTGGGGACGTGTTTGGGTGCATTCTGAATATGTCCAAGGATGTAGAGTCTGTAACCTCCCTGGACAACCTGTGCCAGTGTTTCTTCATGCCCACACTAAGAGTTCTTTTATTCTTACTCTTACTCTTACTCTTACTCTTACTCTTATTCTTACTCTTACTCTTACTCTTACTCTTACTCTTACTCGTACTTGTACTCTTATGGAGCATTTCCTGTCTTTCATGTCCCTTTAGCCTCTTGTCCTGTTGCTGGGCACCACTAAGTGTCTGGCTTCTACCTGTCTTCTCGCCTCAGAGTTTTACACACATGGATAAGATTTGCCTGAGCTTTCTCTTATCCAGACTGAGTAGTCCCACTACTCTCATCCTCTTCTCATATAACAGTAGCAGTTCCTTAGTAATCTTCATGAACCTGCACTGGATGTGTTCCAGTATGTCCATCACCCTCAGACTCAGGAGTCCAGAGCTGGACTCAGCATTCACAGAATCACAGAAAAACTAAGTTGTAAAAGACCTTTGAGATCATAGGGTCCAACCTATTCCAGATGGGTCTCACCAGTGCTGAGCAGAGGGGAAGTTCCAACCACCTGACTTCACCTGCCGGCAACAATTTGGCTAATGCAAAGTACCATTGCCCTTTGCCACAAGGGCACTTTCCTGGCTTTGTCAAGCCAGGATCTTTGACAATTTCTGTCAAACTCCTTTTCAGCTAATTGGCCCCTATGTTATACTGGTGCCTGATTTATTTCTTCCTAAGGATAGAGCTGGAATTTTTTATGAGCTTCATCTTGTTCATGTGTTGTCCCATTTCTCTAGCCTGTTGAGATCCCTCTATTCTGCTGTGCACCCATTTGGTGTATCAGCCACTCCTCCCTGTTTTGTATTATCAGTCCACCTCACATTTCACTAAGCCAGACTCTACTCCATCAGCTTTTCTTTAGGCATGACATGGGAGACTATCAAAAGCCTATCAAAGACTATCAAAGTAAAGGAAAACAGCATCTATTGCTCTCTCTTAACCCTCCAACCATCCAGTTGCACAAGGCTATCAAGTTGGTTAAGCGTGCTTTACTCTTAAGTCCATGCTGACTGCTATAGATCACACTGCTGTCCTTCGAGTATTTAGAAAGGCTTTTGGAAGATTTTCTCCATTAATTTCCCAGGGACTGAGATGTGGTTGTCCCATCTGTACTTCTTCTATATTTTTCAGAATAGGAGTATCATTTGCTTCCTTTCAGTCCTCACAAAACTCCCCCAATCAACATGACATTTCAAAGTTAATCAAGAGTGACCTTGTAGTGACATTGGCCAGCTCCCTTCACACTTGTGGATCATTCCCACTAGATGCCATGGGCTTGTGTCTGTCTATTCTCTTTAAATGCTTCCTAAGGTGACTCTGCTCTGGTGAGAAGTGATCTTTACCTTTGGTCTCATGGGTCTGGTCCTGCTGAAAGCCCATGGCAAAGAAGGTATTTCAGTTCTTTGGTCTTTGCTTTGTCTTTTTTCACCAGATCTCTGGACCTATTCAATAGCAGGCCCACAATTTTCCTGACATGTCTCCTGCTGCTGATGTATCTTCTGGAGTCCTTGTTGCTTTTTACCACCCTTATGAGATCCAACTCCACACAGACTTGTCCTTCCTAACCGTGTTCCTGAACACTCAGGCAGTGTCTTGTTGCATTTACTGGGTCACCTGCCCAAACTTTTGCCACTTGCCCACTTCCCTTTTCTGTCTGAGATTTTCTGGGAGTTCCTTGTTCCTCCATGCATGGCTCCTGCCACTCTTGCTTGACTTCCTGCTCATGGAGATTGACCCTTCTTGGGAAGTGACACATTTCAGTGACAATTTCACAGTCCAGCATACCTACATACATTCCACTTTTGTGGATCAAGCCTTAGACATATTGAGCCTACCTTAACAATGACCTTAATTTTACTAGTGCATTGTTCCATCCCTAATTAGCTAAATAAAATTGCAATACTTCAGCTTGATAATTAGCCCTCTTAAATGAATATTTGCTTGCTCACCAGTTTTAATAAAATCAATGAGGGATATGCAGATTTGGGTTGCTCTAACAAATTAAAATATGGTCCAAGAACAATGAGGGCATGGCTAATGTCAAAAATGTCATCTTTAAACAACTCTGTTCATCTTTCAAATTAATTTTTAAATCTTTTTAGAGTATTATTCTTAGAGCAGGATGTATGGGTTAAGAAGATCTCCCCTGACTCCACTGACAAGGAGCAATAATGGCCCAGGCCAGGAGCTGACATAGAGCTGTAAAGAAGCTGATCTTTGAGACAGCTGAGCAGCTTGCTTTCTGTTCTGTCTGAACACTACAGAATCACCTCTGCTTCTATACAGCACTCACAACTGGGACTCACCACAGGAACACTGTGACTTGTAACCTTTCTCCCTCCCTATCCCACTGAATTATTTTTAAAGCTATGGGTGAGAAAACTATGGAATATACATGTGTGTATTGGTCAGACTAAGCTCGTCAGGCATTCCTCTTTTGAACTAGTTTTTTGTCTTCTAGTACATCATACAACAATAAACTAGGTATTTGGGATTGGGAAATGTAATGAAGAACTCTTGGCCTTGACACACTCTACTGCATACTTAACACCAAAGCTTGTGTGTATATGTGAATAACCTGTTGCCACAATTACTGCAGTTCATGAAGTGTTACTGGTGGGATTTTCACAAGTATTGAGAAATCCTAGAACACATGCACTGTCAGAATCAATGGACAGACTTGAAACAACACCAACATACAATACTTTTGGAATCCTTGCCCATGTGCTATGATGCAGGCAATTGGGAGATGTTATCTCATCAATGACATTTTTTATAACAATGTCAGAAGATAAATAAATACCTCAGTTCTGGGTTAATCAAATAATAAACACTCAAAATCTATTGCATGAGACAAATGGAGAAAAAAAATCAAGTAACAAATCACCTTATTTCAAAGCCTCTCTTGCTACTCCTTTAATGAAGTAGTAAAATACCTAAGCAATCTCAGCTTAGGATAGGACACTAGTCTGTCATAAAACCCAGGTTCTGGACTCTGATATTTTGCTTCATAGCTAAATGCAGATACTAATAAAAAACAATTTAAATGAATACAGCTTTGTTTATTGAATACAGAAACAAAATTTTGGTAAAAAATACCAAAAATTTTAATCATAAGTGAGCCATTACAAGCTGTTTGAGACTGCATTAAATGTTTCTGAAAGCCATTTTCAAAAACTGAATGATGGGTGACATTTAGTTTACATAGTGGGTAATATAAAAGATAAAATAATTTTGAAATATAATTGGTAATAAAGAGAATAAATAGTGTCTTATAAATATGCTAACAAGCTATTTTAGTGATA